>JAQGAF010001688.1:0-28481 GCA_034687865.1 Kryphioiulus occultus
CGTCATTATCGAACGTCAATACATCAGTATTGCCCTTACACGATCCGTATTTGTCGAAACTGACAGTAATAATTCCCAGAGTAAGGTCCCCTTAAAGTGACTGACAGTATTACTAACCGTGTAGGCTCCCCTTTAGTGTCATTAGTACAATACTGACAATAAGTTATCCAAAAACTCGGATAATCTTCAGTAATGAGAATGGAACATCAATCCATCAGTAATGATTAGTATTACTGCCAGTGTTCATTGAAACTGACACTATTACTAGCTGTGTATGGTCCCCAAAAATCTGATAAATAGTAATCAGTACTCAACATCAAGAGATTACTATTGCCCCTTCCTCAATCAGTACAAGTAGCAGATGGCATTTCATGAAACTGGCAGTATTATTATTAGATGGTTCTTCAGCATTTCAGTGTCTCTAATCGTCACTTTAGGAATAAGTTTAGAAATAAAACAAAATCGAAAGGGTGCAAGGATTTAAACTTAACATTCATTTCAAACGTGTGTGCAAAGCAGCGTATAAAAACCACTTGGTGGCCGAATTCAATTTTACAAAGGATTTGTTTGGGGCAGTTTTTCTTAGGGTTTTTCTGCGGGGATTTTTCTTTTGGTAGAACGCTCGTAAGTAATGTACAAAAAGTGCACAGCGGTGGAGAGATGATGAAACAAGGTGAGATCGATGGACGAAGCTAGCCAAAGATCAGCTCTTCAGGGGCCTCTGAATATAGCCGAAAATGTAATGATCGAGATGGCACGAAAACAAAACAGAAAATGAGTTGCGATGGGGGCTAGGATACGTGGTGCATCTATGATACAAATGTGTTTGAAAAACTGGCCCAGGATTACCGGAATCGACGGCAAATTTCATAAAAAACTGCGTTATGAAAACCACAAACGGTACACGATCAAACCTGTTATTTTTTGGTCGGTTTTTCTTTTTTGCATCGCCTCTATCACGTCTTGCTCAGATCCAACTGTTCTTGATATTCGGCAAAGAGCCTTTGAAGCTGCAGATTTGACCCCACGATCGGAAGAATTTCCTGCAAGAGGTCGTGCTTGTGCATCCCCTAGGAAATAAACCAATTTTTCAAATAAAAATTTGGGTTAAAATTCACCATTTTTCATCCAGTTTTAGTAAAACTTGTGGGAATCGAGGAGTCATCACTTGCATTAACCACTGTCTGAAAAACAGATGGGGTCAAGGATCACGTGCCACTGTATCACGCAAATCTGGCTACAATCAGAATTTCAAGCTGAGACTTGGTCCATTTAAAAGCAGCTAGTGAAAGTTACCATCGAGAGAACAGGCATGTGACCAGTTGGTAGAAAAAAATTCACATCAATGAACATTCGATGAACAATCAGTGGAGGCATGCAAAACTCAAGGTTCTCTCGATGGTTACTATCACTCGCACCTCTCAATTATGATAACCCAAACGTGCCACCCATCTTTTCCGCACCTGAATGTAAAGCTCGTTGTCTTGATTTTTGTCAACAGGGGTGGAGCGTGGCTTTTTGGAGCAGATCGGACCCAGAAGACCGTCGCACACTTCGCGCAGCCTATCCTCCAATCCTAAAACACATAACAAGTTTAAATTGAAAAGCAGCAAAAATGGATATCTGGGCTAGTTTGGCATGTTATCGGCCTCGCTGCTGAAAAATACCTTCTTGGACCAAGTACCGCGCAAGCGTCAGCAGCCAAAACTTGAACTCCATGGCCGAACTGAGCGAGAGAGCGGCGGTGAGCTGATTGTCGATGTGGCACAAGGTGGTCGCCTGCTGCATTGCCGCGTTGCTGCGGAACAATCGCTGGGCGTGTTGTGCGGGCCTTTGCGTACGAAGGAAGAAGGAAGAGAAAAATAAGCCCGATTAACCTCAACCGTCTGATGGGTTAGAAGCGACGTGGTTGGCAAGCATTGAACAAACCTTTTGAAGTTGGACTGCAAAGCCGCTAGGGGCAGACTGCTCCCGTTGGTGGATGAGGGCAACTGCGGCGGAAGGCAGGAGTGGTGGTCCGAGCAGTGCTGCGTCACGTCTTCGGAGTTGTGGAGGAGCATCCTGAAATGGAGCGCCGATACGAATGAGCAAAGACTAAATTTAGCAGGGTGACTGGCCGATTCTTCAATTGTCCCTGACTTTTCCAGGTTTTCCAGACACTTTTTTGGAAAATTTCCATATAATTTCAAGAAACACTTTTTACAGATTTGATCCAAACAAATGCCATATGACGGAAATTATACATCTGATCACGAAATAATGGAATTGGCTAACAGTTTTGTAAAAAGAAGTAATAATATAAACCTCTACCATGTTAAAAATTGTATACATGACATCTCTGCGAATAATGACATCAATTTCCACATCAATTTTCCTATGAATTTCCCTGACTTTTTCAGGTTTTCCAGACAGCCAATCACCCTGTGTTAGGGTCAGTACAACTCAAAAGTGACTAATATCCTCGGGAGGCTGGAGCGGTGCTGAATATTAGTTTAGAGGGGTTGCTAGTTTGGATAGATTGGGGGTCAAGGGCATACCACTCGGAAACTGCTTTTATCAGCAATAACCCAAGTCATATTTTCCGAATTTTCTGCATCACAAACTGCAGTATTAGTTCAAGAAAGTTATGGGACTAATAAAAACTATGCAAAAATTAACTGTAAATCAGGTCATGGAGGTTGATTAGATTTAACGTGAGTCTCGCATTGCGACAGGCACCTGACGTCAGTTTAGAGATAATATTTCTTTAGATAGCATTTGTTGTGAAAGGTTCTACTGTACTTTCAGAACCAAAGTTAGAAAGTTAGCAGGTTTTTGTGCAAACTATCTTTTGGAAGAGTCAAAAAGCGCAACTCACCAACATCCCATCTCCGTTGAAAACGTGTAAGACTTCCCGACTGATAAGCTCACCAAGGGGCAACCCCTTTCCGTCAAGCTTGTTCCGCTTATCGTCAGATCCTGTGATGCACCTGGTGGAGAGAGGAGAACGTATAGTTTAAAGGACAGTTTTCATACCCGGCAACTGTAAACAGTTGCTCACAGTTTGCCACTTTTGCAACTCGAGATGAAGCCACGAGTGCCAGGGTAATTTGCACTCGTAGCACAGGGTGGCATTTTTTTTACACATAAACAAGGACTGGTGAATTTCATGGTAACTACTAATTTCTTAAAACGAAATCATCTTACATTTGAAAAAATTCATTGTTCGTTGAAAAACTTACCAGAAATAATGGATTTTAGGTTTATTTACCTTCAAATGTTTTTTGGAAAGCAACCTTTGAAGGATTTATTTATAGAAAAACTAGATCATCAATAATGCAGTTTATGACCATTTTGGAAATTTCAGAAATATTAATATTGACGGAAATAAACTCCATAATAAATTGAATAAAGTTGAATAAAAAATTACTAGAAATAACTGATTTTAAGCGTAATCTCTTGAAAACGTTTTTCAGAAAAATTAATGAGATGGGATGGACAATGTTTATGGCAATTTTAATATTTAATACTAAATCATAAATAATGCATAAAGATAAATTTAAGAGCATGACAGGCAAAAACTTTAGGAAAACAATTACAAATGCTGAATTTAGGGGTAAAGTAGAATTAATTATCCCACCTATCATTTTTGTGTTGATTTTTAAGAACTATTAATGAACAAACACAATATTAATAATGAAAAACTTAAGGCTTAATTTAAAAATTCCCGGAGTTTTCCAGGATTCCCAGGTTGGTAGTCACCATGTCTCACCTGACATAATCGGCAACAGAGATTCGTTCTTGACGACCACCTTTCGATTTTTAAGGTCCCTGTAAATAACAAAAACAACGTTGAAGTATTTCACACGAAACAAATTGTATTCAGTTTTCATGTAACCTGAAAACCTATGCTCGCTCACCAAACAGTAACAAAGCCCCTCGAAGTGATGACCATGACGTGATGTCCGCTGCAGGTCAGTCTCGATGCCATCGAGGTTAGGACCAGGGATGGGTGAAGCCTTCGACCATGAATCGAGTACGCCGACAAGCTACAGTCGTCGCACACAATGCACACCAAATGCCTGCACACAGGACCGCAGATTAGTCGAGAAGCTTGGACAATAAAATCACCTTCTGAATTCATAAGCGGTTGATCATACCTGCTTCCCGCCACGGCGCAGCCCTTGGCAGGCAAAAGAACCTCCCACGACTGGCCGTCGCTCTTGGTGCATTTCAGTTTGTGGATGACGACGGCATGGGTAGCAGCGATCGAATTTTCCATCTCTAAGAGCATGGAGGGCTCGCCTTTACCCATAGGAACCTGGCAAGGCAAAGAAGAAGAAGGAAACAATCAGATTCGCACTTGACTCAAAGTTTGAGTCATAGTATGACGTCCCTACCTGAACACTGTGACTTTTCTCGGCCCGCAGCGGAGGCAGGTGGAGGTCGGAGCTAGTGTGAAACGTGGCGGGACGAGCCGGAATATCCCTTTCCTGGACAACCTGACGGGAAAATGGACCCAGCGGCAATTAACAAGGACTTCTACCGAGAGGAGAACAGTTGACAGGCAGGAGGTGATGTTACCTGATGAGCGAACTGTTGGGCGATCTTCTCCGCAAGGGGCGGTCTTCCCGGCCCCCTTTTCAGCATTGGCTTTGACGACTCCTTGCGGACTTCGATCAGCTTCGCCTTGTAGCCATCTTTGTACTTGGTTTTGTCCAGGACTTTCCTGTTTTCATCGATAAAAATTGGCATAACTTAGCTTTATCCACAAAATGGCAATAACATTTCTTCCACAAAACTAAAATATTGTGAGACCACTTCCAAAGGAGATTCAATTTCGAATAAGCAAAAGGCAGTGTGACATTTTTTCACCATTTGTTTGGTCGAGTTTCTCAAAATATTCAAAGGATTTTTGCAAAAATCCAAATCCACTTAGCTATACATTTAGTCACTGCCTTTTAAAAAGAAAACGCCAACTGCCTGTATACTCTGTATGTATTTCACGAAAGTAAGGCAAACTAAGAAATTATTTTAGCACAAGTTTAGCAAAACTTATATGCCAAACTGCCACAGATCGGTCAGAAGTGATCATGACGTCGCAAACTAAGTAAACAAAATTTTCGGAGAGATCGACATATTGAGTGACTTTGAAAGTATAGGACATACAAGGTCTCTGTCGTCGAGGTGGGCGTGACAGTTATCGCCATGGGAACAGCGGCTGAAGTCTGTGGCGTCAGATGTGTAGTCACCTAAAACAAGTAATCAATTTCAGAACTTGATAAGCGCGAGCTTGACGTCTGAACAGGTTTTGGTTAAAAATAGAAAACATAGCAATATCGGAAAAAAAAGTAGGGTTCAAAAAAAAAATTCATTCAAATTGAACTGCCGAAATTTCGAAAAAGCTCCCGAAATTATTTTACTAACTTTGCAGTGGTCGTTATTGGAAACGCCATTGACCATCGGTTTGCTGCTGGTGGTGAACGCAGGCTGCGAGGAGTCCGAATGGACAGCGGCCATTGCACCGGACTGAGCATCAGAGTTGGAAGTGATGCCAGACGTTGGTGTCGTGCTGGTCGAGGGCGTCTCGTCTCGTTTCTCGATCACAATTTTGCTCTGCCTCTCCGTCGATGAACTGAACGTCGGATGCTGCCTACTGTTGAACGGCTGGGGAATGTCGCTGAAATTTAGGAAATTAGGATTTTTTAAACATGATTTGGCAGATGAGCCACGACTTCGACACTTGCTGAGATAAAAAAGAATCAAAAATACGAATTAAAAGGCTGGCAAGCAGTAAGAAGGCAGAATAATATTGGAAAAATAGGAAAAGGAAAAAAAATTAAGACTAGGATTTTTAAAAAGAAAATTGTAGGGTATTTGAAAACTGCAAGGCAGCTTTGACGACTAGAGGTAAATTTTTTCTAAAAAAAATCAGTAAATTAATGCAGTTTAGAGCATTTTCCACTTTTTAAATGTAATTGCTAATCACAATTTTGAAATCAGGAGCTCATATTTACTACTGGCACAAGTCAAATGTTTGAATTAATGAAGTTTGAATATTTTACGATTTATGAGGCAGAATAATACAGGAAAAATAGAGAAAGGAAAAAAACAATTCTGAACAGAAGAGCAAGATCCAGATCACAAATTTTTAGCAAGATTAATAATTACGATAACGACAAATGCATACTACTTTAATATACACAAGAAATAATGGATTTTAGTGTATTTACCCTAAAGTGCTTTTCAGACAAATTAATAGCGAAGGGAATATTCAGATACAAAAATCTGTTTATTAATTGATCATATTATATAATTTAGGGACGCCCTCAGCTACACTTTTAGAAAAAACATAACTAATGATCGATTTTTTTTCTAAAATAAAGGACTGCCTCAAAAATATATTAAATATAGCAACACTTGTCAGCCTGAAAGCAAGTTCGTAGGCATTCCATGCTTACCCCAAATCCGGCGCAGGCGCTATAAACATCGGGGTTATCCGCCGCCTCCCGTCTGCAGTCCGAACTTCGATTTGCCTATTCAGTGGACCCTAGAAGTCCAATAAATATTTCGGATGAATTACAAAACCGCGAGCGAGCATTGGACAGTGTAAATTCAAAGAGGGCTAAGGCCCCAAATCGACAAATTTTAAAATCGATCCTCAAGCCGAAAGTTCACAAACCAAAACAGAGCTTGCCTTCGCCTGCACGACCACCTTCTGGGCTTCCAACTCTGAGTCCTGAACTTTCGGCTCTTTGGTTTTGGACTCGGCCAGTTTCAAGAGCTCCGGGTTTTCGATGACCAAGTTGATCGAGTTGGAATGGTTCGCCATCGACAGGCTCTTGCCATACACCTTCTGATAATACAAATCCTGCAAGGCAGTAAAAGAAAGTTTCGCGAGTTAAATTACATCTGGTTAAACAGCTGAGAATCAGAGTTGCATCTTCACCTTTTGCTCCTCGCTAAGCGACTTCCCGATTTCGTTGTCTTCGAAGCTCAAAGACGCTACCGTCCCGTCCCAGGAGCACGCCATGATCTGATCTCCTCGATGATTCCTGAACGAGGCAAAACGAGGATTGTTGGCACAAATTTTATCGCAGCACGTTCGAGAAATCGGCTTGGGGAAGAAACTTACCAAGAAACATCGAGCACCGAGTTGTTGAATAAATCGTGGATTACGACCAGCGGTCGTTTCAAGGCTGTCAACTGCAATCATGTAACAATGTTATTACCTTTTCAAAAATCAAGAGAAGTGAAAGGAAATAAAAACGCTTAAATAATCACATACCCATATGGAAAGCGATCGGTCCCGACTTCCTATCGCACAACAGCAATAGTGATGAACCTGCACGAGAAAATGTCTGTTAAACAAAAGTAGTTTGCTACAGTTGCCGAATAACTTAAGTAAGATGCTCACCTTTCCTCCCATCTTAAGTGATTTTGAAAGGATGTTCGGATTGAACCGCTGCAAATAATGAGACAAAAAATCAACGAGAAGCAAAGTCAGAAAAATGCTAACTTTACACTGGTATGGAAACGTTGAAGAACTACCTAATTCCAACATTATGTTTTCAGACCTCCCTTTTCCCAGTTTCAGCATTGTACTACTTGACCAACCAACCCCCACCCAAACCAGATGATATAATACTTGAATGTCTCCTAATAGCAATTGAATCGAAATATAAAATCAGATGGCACTAACGACGCAAGTGATAGCTTTCCGATGACCCACAAAATCCTTCTCCGCCCTCCAACCGTCCCTCTCGATGATCTGCGCCGTTGGCCCCGCATTATTCATGGCGTGTGCCGAAACGAGATACTGACCATCGGGCGACCAGCTCAGTCTCAAAACATGCGTCGTGCCACCGCACTGGAAGAATTTCAGGCAAAATTTTACGAGTGAAAAGTGTGATTTCGCCAAAATTTCTGATAGCTGCTGAAAAGATTGTTATTACCTCGTCAAACGGCTCGGTTACCACTTTTTCCTGGTGCCAATCGCCGGTTCTCCAAATCCGCAGTGATTTGTCATCAGACTATAAGCGTAGTATTTATAAAATGTAAAATCAGTGAGTGATATTTAACGACGCTCGTAATTTCTCGTCTTGATTTTTGTTTTAACCAATAACTCGCTATATAAACTTTGAAAAAGTCAGGAAAATTCAACAAAGTAAATCTATTTTCCTTTACTTTTCCTATTTCCTTAACATTTCCAAGTTTTCCAGGTATGGCGAATCCTGCAAAACCCAGTCAAAGTGACTTCGTAAATATTCAAAAGCATTTGCTCACCTGAGAGGCTAAATATTTTCCAACCGGGTCCCACGCAATACCTTTGACTAGTCCGCTGTGACCACGTAACACCGTCACAATGTCTGTTTGACGAGAAAAACAAAATAAAGTCATTAGCAGGGTAGTTTGGAGACCTTTGTACCCTAAGAACTTAATTATCAAGGCCTATATCAGAAAAGGTTACAAACATGTATATTTATACTAATTATACTAAGAATCTGTTCTTATTTTTTTCATGTGAAATGTTGAAGACCCAAGGTTCAAGGCCTGCTCAACCTAATGGGTAAAGAGGCCCTAGTGGCGAGAATGGCATACAGAAACGAAACTTTTGGGGGTCATAACACAAAATTCGAATACATACCTGGCATTTTCTGGGCGTTCCATATTATTACAGAATTATCGACGCTACACGACGCGAGCAGAGCATCGTTTGGGGACCAGGCCAAATCCAGAATATCTGAAGAAGGATTGAAGGTGAGACTTTAACACCTCAAGTGAGATGGAACTCACGATAAGATCACAATACGTTTGAACGTAAAAATAAGCTGCACCTCCAGAATGGCCTCGAAGCGTGCTTACACATCGCCATTGCTCCACGTTTACTTTGCCACCACTGCCGAGGATGGCCGAACCACCGGCGTATCTTAAACAACAACAACAAAAATTTAAATAAGCACTACGGAAGATGTTGCTGCTATTTTCAGCAGCTGTAACAGCTTGACAGTTACCTTCCCGTCTGCCAAATCATCAGAACTTTGTCATCGCCACCTGAAGCTAAATACCGTCCACTGTTCGACCAGCGAACGCAGTTGACGCATGCTATAAACACAAACGGTATTAATTCAAAGTCCAACAGTCTGGGTTTTGTACATGTGCGAAGCGTGGTTTCAGCTCACCTAAATGGTTATCCATTTGGCAAAGCATCTTGGGTATGTTTTCATCCTTCTCGTCATCGTCGTTGTGCACCGGTGCCATATTCCAAACCACAACCCGCCCAGAGTCCTCACCTAAATTGCAATGGAAAGATTTAACGCAAGATAAATATAATGACCTCTTGCTTCGAATTAAGATAAAACGACAATGGTCATCGGCTTTACCTTGGCCACCTGTAGCGAACCTAGAACCATCTGGGTGGATGTCCAACGAAAAGATTGGATGCCCTGAAAAATAACCAAAAAAAGAGCTCGTCACAACAAACATAACCAACTCATAAGGCGACATGATACAGAGAAGTTATTGGTGATATTTAAATGTCGTCGTCCAAATTCATGGCCAGTATTGCCAGTTAGTGAAAAACTTGATAATTATGATCATGGGGAAGATATTCTGAGGTGCAGTTCAAGGGTTTTCCTGCTAACAAAATGCAAGACAGGATTCTTCAAACAAATTTCTGATGATCTGTTGACCTTTCAGGTGCTGGAAAAGTAACAGACTCTACCTGCTCTCGTCCCGTGATCTGTTAATCGATTGGCTGCTTGAAGAGTCACAGAGATTCAATTCAATTCAACAATTTTCAATCAGTAAGTGGTAGGGAGGTGCAGTCCATCAACCCAATTTAATTGGCAATTACCACCGCATTAGGGTGGTCACCATCGACCTTCGTCTTTGGAAGAGAATTCCAATGTATGTTGACATGCAAGAAATAAGACCAAAGGTATGGATCCGATCATGCACATGGCATATCCGTGCTGACAGCAGTGTGTAGAGTTCAACTGAACCACCTGATCGAGTCGGTTGCAGTCTCAGGTCAAATGCTAAACAGGCTAAAAGTGTAAGGAAGCCAGGCAACTTTAAATTGACTGACTGCATGTAGAACCTGTCAATCCAACCCACTTCGGGTCCATGCTATCGGTCCTATTTTCGTCAAGCTAGGCCTTTGAAGGTCCTTCCACTCTGCCAAAGGCTAGCATCCATAAACTACTAGTAATTCAATTTTAGCCATGAGGTTGGTGTCCACCCAGATGAGCTCAATATCAAGGTGCATGGACTTCAGCACCCTAGCATGCACATGGCATATCCGTGCTGACAGCAGTGTGCCGAGTTCAACTGAGTCGAACTGAGCCACCTGATCGAGTCGGTAGGAGTCTCGTGTCAAAGACTAACAAAGCTGAATATTAGGACACCAAACACATATCTCCGAGCACTGACAACGGTAGTTGAGCATGGCATTTTGGGCCAATGTATCGAGCGACGGGTTGGAAGGCCTCTTGACCACGACTGAGAAGGCGAGGGGTCTTCAAAGGGAGCTGAAAACAAACGATTACGGACCAGAAAACAGACTGAAAACAAGTTCAAACACCCAATTATCGGCATCTTGCAACGGTTTGGACAAACAGTGAACGGTTGTCTTACCATCGTGCGAAACCCAGCTCGGCTTCAGCAGCTTCATGGTCGGTCGAAACTGTGCTCTGAAGAGGGGCCGAACCACACGCGAGAAATTCACAAAGGAATGAAGAAGAAAAAGAGACGAGTTTTCATTTTCTGAGGGGAGACTTTTTCAGACCCTGTCTGGGTACCTTTCAGTCTTCGGTTGTATAGGGGAGAAGGAGAAAGAATAGAATAGAAAAAAAAAGTATGAAGCGGAGGAGCGCTCGGGAGCAGATGGGAAGCCGAGCGCCTTGGGCGACGGGATCCGATGCGGGAAGCGGGCCGTTCGATGCTGGGTGTTCAACTAGCGCTTTTGGAAAACCATTGCGTGAGTACGTGCGCCCCTGGCGGAAGAGCCTGGCAAAAGAGCGGTCAACGAAAAAATGATGGCGGCAAAATTCGAATTCGGAGATTAAAACTAAAAAAAAAACAATTAGGCAACGTTCAAGTTTTATGTCATCGCAAATTAAGATTTTTTGAGGACCATTATGAGGGTCATCATTAGGTCAACCCGTCAGGATCATTCCTAATTTGTCCAGACCCCTGCCCCAATTGATGACGTAATCAGTGAATAATAATGTTGCAAATTGAGCCAAATTTATCTGAAAAATTTGATGAAGATGATGAACTCGAGCCCGAAAGTCATAATGAACGAAATAATATTAAAACAATGCCGCAAGCGAAATGTTTTTGCAAAGCTGAATGACAATCAATGGATTTTTAAGCCAGTTTTTATACCACATCAAGAAGACTTCATCATTTGGCTAAAATACAATATCGTCATTTGTTATCATTTTCACCTCCCCCTCCCTCCACCCCAAATCAGTGACCAAAAAATGTTCTATATTGAGCTAAATTTTTCTGAAAATTAGATAAAAAAAACCAATTTGAGCCCAAAAAATGCCGAAAGCGAACTGGACCACCAATAATTGATTTAAGCTAATTTGTAAATAATATCAAAGATGATGTCAAAACTTGGTCATCCTCTTTTCGAATTAATTGGTGACATAATCAGTGACCAAAAATTGTTCCAAATTGAGTCAAAATTTTCTAAAACTCAAATAAAATGATGAATTTTAGCTCATAAAAGACATAATGAACGTATAACCGAAATTGTTGCAAATCTGGATCACAAATAATTGATTTAATTGAATACAAGCATAACATCAATGATGACGTCATTATTTGTCGGAATTTGGCTGCCCTTCCCCAAGATGATGACAATTCTTCAGCGGTCCTGGCCCCCTAAAGTTGATGACATAATACTTGGTAACTTGGACGTCCCTAAACGGCCAGCGTTTCCATCAGTCAAGTGTGGATGGCTCGAGGGGCTGACCAATGGCCACTCTGGTCAAGTGACCAGCTTATGAAACAAAAACAAAAGTCGATAAGTACACGAGAAGAGCATCGACTATATCCGAAAAGACAATAACGCATTTATCGATTAATAAATTCCGGCGTGTCTCCAGCGACCGGGGCTTGAACACCAACTTCTTTATTGGGAATAGTCGATCGCCCATAATAGCACTCAAGGGTGGATTTTTCGGATTGCACCAAATTGACGAGAAATAGAAAAAAATTTGGTTTAATGGACCATTAAATCGAGTTTGATCCACGTTAATATCAAAGTGATATTTTGGATTTTTAATTTGCCGCTCATCACGCGCGAGCGTTGATTGGTCGAACAGAGTCACGTGACGATATGCGCGAGTGGGCGGGGCGCCGTGGCAACCATGGCAACTGTAGAACGCCAGATTCCATTTAGAAGGACGTTCTAAACGCAAGATGGTGTAAAATTCCAAATTTACAGTTTCATCCCAAGTAAAACAATCATTATAGCAGGAATTATTATGCAGTATTATACCAATATTATATAGTATTTGTAGTTCGAAAAACGATGCATTCGGTATTTTGGGTGTTTTTCAAGCTGAATTTAACGATGACACCACTTTGTCATACAATTTAATTATACATGTATATTTGCAAAAATGGGTCAGTTTTGTCTAGCATTCTATACTAATTCTGATTTTAGTTTTATCCTAATTGTCCTAATTTTAACCTATACCAAAATTAAATCGTCCATTAAGCCTTGTCCGCACCTAGGAAACGTTTCCTGGAAACATGACTTTTTGGACACAGATTTTTCTCAATATGTTACCACATTTCTAGCATGAAAGAAACATTAAATAAAAAGCCTCAAATGTTTCCTCAAACATGTTTTTATGCTAGAAATGTGGGACAATTTTGAGGATTCCGTTTTCATAAACGAAATGTTTCTTAAAAATGTTTCCTAGGTGTGAACAAAGCTTTAATTGAATTGAAGTTGAACGCTTCCATAGGACGTTTCTTCCATTAATATTTAATGGGCAAAATAAAAGTACTTTGAAATTCATTGAGAATTTCCTAAATTCATTATAAGAAGAAGACGAAGATTTAAGAAGGACTAAGAAAGAAAAAAGTCTTTTTGCGCATTCGTTCATTATTCATGGTGAAACGCATTAAACTGTACGTTGGAATTTACTTCAATGACTATGAATTTTTAACCCATTTTTTAGGGCAGGAGCGAAAGAAATCTCGGAAACTACCTGCGACAGAGCCTGGTGATAAGTGAGCCATAGAGGACATCACGAAATATTACATCATCATGTTAGGGGGAGAGAGTGTGCCATTAAAGAGCATTATATGTTAATCCACACTCGATCGGTGGGTTTTCGCTTTTCAACTTTTGTCGTTCAAGTCAGACTCTGTTGAAAGCGTGAACGCAGGTTATTGCTGAAACACTCCACATCCGATCAAGTGTGGATTAACGTATAATGCTTATCAATGGCACACGACGTACCAGCTATAAGTACAGATCACGTTTTGAAAAAAAACGTGTTCTTGTCTCATGTTATGCACACAAAATCTACATAAGTGTGGGTTTAAGACGCAAAAAGAATTAAATCGAAATATAGCACAGTTTTTAAGTTATTAGCGATCTTAACTCAATCATTCTCTTTTACACATACCTGCTATTGCATCTATGCTCCTCACATAATAAATGAACGTTCCCAAATCTACATTACCTTAAGCACACCTTTTATTAATCTCTTCGCAGCAAGGAGGTCATCACCTAAGTCGACTCAAGAAAGCCATTAAGAAGTCGTTTGGTCAAGGCACCGGAAGCGGCTGGGCAACGACGATCTCGAGTGTCCACGAGTGACCGAGTGACCATCGTTAAGGTATTGGCAGTTAGCTAATTGCTCGTTATTGGTAAATTCGGTTGGGCGATGCATGAGGTCACTTACAGAGACCAATTAATCGAGGAGAGATTTAATAACGACCTATAGGCGATTTACGATGTTCGAATTGCCCTCTGAAGACCTCCCGACGCCCGTCCGCTAATATTGCCAAGATCTTGACGGAATTTCATGGCCATCACTGACGTCCACGAGGGAGGGACATCTTGAAGGGAACGTTAATTCAATTAATACGTCATCACGAAATCACGATCGACTCGCAATGTTGCATGTACAGCCGCTATAGCGTCGTAAAATATGTAATGATAATGAAAATAAAACTGACGTAATTGCAACATGAACTTACAAGTTATACATAAATACTCGCCTTTGGACTCATCAAGCTAGGCATCGCTAAATTGCATCTGAAAACGCCAAAAATCACAATTTAAACTCATTGCTTCTTTACTATCGACATAATAATTTCCTGCTAATTGAGTAACTGCGTGAGTTGTTACTGTGAGTGATGGCATTTTGAGCCATGTTGATCAGGCTGCTCTTGATAAAAGGCAAATGAGCTTTTCTGCATTATAAACTATGTATTACTGATTAAAAAGCAGCTTTTTATTTTAAAAAAAGAGAGAACATCGACGCTATAAATCATTCAACAAAAAGGAAATTTAGAATGTCGACGTTCCAAACAATTCGGTAAGTAAAGGAACGTCAGCTTATCAAATTATTCAGTAACGAAGAACGGCGACGTTCCAAATCAGTGGAAAAGGAACGTCGGTATTCCAAATTATAAAAAGGCATCTTTCCAAATTACTAAATACAAACAATGTCGACGTTACAAATTGTTAAATCAAAAAAGTTGATGTTCCAAATTATCTAATGAAAAAAATGTCTACGTTCCAAATTATTCAGTAAAGAAGAATGGCACATTAAAAATCAGTAGTAAAGGAACGACGTCGTTCCAAATCACTAAAGTCAAAAAATGTCGACGTTCCAAATTGTCAATCAAAAAATAAGATGTCGACGTCCAAATTATCAAATGAAAACATGTCGACATATCCAAATCAGTAGTAAAGGTATGACGTCATTCCAAATTATTAAATACAAAAATGTCGACGTTCTAAATTACTAAGAAGAATACAAAAAAAGGGCCGACATTCCGAATTACAAAGAAGAATACAAAAAGGCCGACGTTCCGAACTACTAAGAAGAATACAAAAAAACGCCGCGTTCCAAATTATCAAATAAAAAAAAACGTCGACGTTCCAAGTTATCAAATCAAAAATAAAAGTCGACGTCCCAAATCATTCCGTAAAGAAAAACGGCGACATTCCAAATCAGTAGAAGGAATGACGGCATTAAAATTATTAAATATATAAATGGCGACATTCCAAATCATTAAAAACAATAAATGTCGACGAACAAAATATTAAATACAAATATATCGACGTTCCAAATTAATAAATATGATAAATTGTCCACGTTCAAAATTATTGAATAAAAAAATGTTGACCTGCCGAATTACTAAAAAAATACAAAAAAAACGTCGACGTTCCAAATGGTCAAATCAAAAAAATTTCGACATTCCAAATCAGTAGATAGGAACGACGGCATTCAAATTACTTACCACATAAATGGCGGCATTCCAAATCATTTAAAACAAAAAATGTCAACATTGCAAATTATTAAATAAAAATTTTTAATGGTGTGGATGCACATGTGCTCACGACCTACCTGTTACGCCTGCGTGGCGGCGCCACGATCGTCCTCTCTTTTTGGGGATGAGGAGGAGGAGAAACACGGGTTTGGAGCCCAGGCCCAGTCAGTCAGGACTCAGAAGACGGTAGAGGAAGGCGAAGAAGATCTCCTAGCTCAATCTCTCTTTCGTTCCCAATTAACATCCTTCAGTCTGTGCAACAGCGCCAAGCGGAGTTTAACTAATCGTCCGTTAGCAGAGATATGGCCAGGGACGAAGCGCGTTGCACCAACGTCAGTTAAGTGAGAGGACGATACGGACGTCCAGAGGTTGTTGGCCCCGGGTGTTAAAAGTGCCAAAAAAAACCATCAACAGGAAGGTGACGACTTGGACGGGATTCAAGACCCTCTGGAACCAGCCCATCGACCGTAAGTTGAACTTTGTTGGGGTCAGGGGTCAAAGTGACAATTAGCGATGAAGTCGAATTCACCTTTCACTGCACCCTACCTGCATAAAAAATATCGTCAGTTTGAAATCAGGCTTACAATCCCTTCGCAATCACTTTGCAACCAGCTTGCACACAATGATAACAGATTCAATGACAAGGTTTCAGCAATGGTTGCAGACCAGTTGCATATCGGGTGGCCATTAAGTAGCACTGGAGTGGGAAGTCAGCTGCTGTACTTTCAAAAAGCTCCAAGTGCATTCGAAAGTAAATAATAATGAACGTCAACATTCATTGTTTTAATTATTATCAAATATCAAATAAATAAAATAAACAATAAAAAAATAATTTCATGTTTTCCCCTAACTGGTGTGCAATCACGCTGAGCGTCGAGTCGATGCTTGTTCGCCAACGTACAGGGGACGAAAATAATATTTAAAAAAAAACTACGAAAACCAGCAGAAATCACAGAATTTTCATTTCCGAAATGTTGTCCCATTTTTAGGAATGAAAATGCGAGAGAAACGAAGAATTCTTAAAAACAAAATTTGGAAATACAGGGATTTGTGTCCTTTCCATTTTCTCTTTAACTTCGAAGTCTTCAAAATGCGTAAATTTCAATATGATTTCGCGAATATTCCAATAATAATTTCTGATTATTGCAACATCACTTTTTATAGTTTAAACATCAGCTGGATTATCAAAAAATAATGTTAAAATACCCCAAGGAAAATCTAAAGGAATGATTTAATAGAATACTCTAAAATATCTTACTTCACCTAAAATGTAAAGGAAAATCTAGTGGAGTACAGTTAAATTATCTAACCTCATCTAAAATGGCCTAAAATTTACATTACTTTACGTGACGTTAGATACTGTACACTTTGGATAATTCTATAAATATTTGATTCGATTATCCATCACATTACATTCTCCAATGGAAATACGTAAATTTGAAATTGTCTTAGAATAATCTAAAATTTAATTATTTTACAACAATATAAAATAAGACTAAGAACCTAAAATAATCTAAAACTTTAATGTTATAATTCACAAAAAATCCAAAATGAAAAAGCGAATGAAAATTAAAGATATATTAAAAAAATAATAAAATATTATTTCAATTTCACGATTTCAAACGTACATATATCTTATCTTTTGTATATGCATATTATTCATATTTTATAACGATATCGTTGCATTTGCTATTTATTTATTGTAAACTAGCCTATTTTTCTTTCACTTCGATGTCGTTTTCGTCTTAATTTAATTTTTGATCTGTTTTTAATATAACAATAGCGATATACATGGATAACAACAGCTAGAACAAAATTGCGGATCTGAATAAACATGTTGTAATTTTTAATATATATTTTATGTTAATACGATAAGACCTTAACTCCCCTTGGGTTGCACTAAAATAGCATCGTATCTTAGGTAACTTAATTTAGATTAGTTCAACATTATTTTTTGATAATTTGAACAGCATTCGACTGCTAAAAAATAAAGCTGAAACTGCCATAAAATTGAGATTACTTCAATGGAAAATGTAACGGAATGATTCAATTTTATATTCTAAAATTTAGACTATTTTAATATATTTTTAAAAATTGCTTGGATAATGTCAACGTTATTTTGGGATGCCTTTGTCTTTGAAATGTAGGAAGTTTCAGTAAGAATTAAATTACCCCTTGTCCCATTTCAAGCCTAGCCTAATAACAAACGCAATAATGGCTGTTTGAAATTTCATTTGGAGTTTTTTCCATTAAGGGTAGCTTAGAAATGCGACTTTTATGATACCTTAAATAAAACTCTTATAAAAGGGGATTTGGACTACCAACATTCGATATTAAGAATGGTATTAATAATAACACCAGCCTACTTCTTTAAACGTATATGAAATACGATGCTATTTTTGATGCAACATCCAAAAGGGGATTAAGGTATCATCGTATGAATATAAAAAAATATATTAAAAATGGGAACACGAGCAGATCCACAATTTTGTTATATATATTGTTACATAACGTTTTTGTAACATTAAGCAAAAGATCAAATTATATTTCAAGGTAAAAAAACTACACCGAAATAAAATTAAAGCAATCTAAGCTAAAATAAACAGAAAATGCAACGAAGACGTTATGAAACATTAACAATATACCGTACACTGTATAAGACAAATATCTATTAAAACCGTAAATATGAAACAATAATTAATTTTATACAATTCATTTTGGTAATTTTTATTCGCCTTTAGCTTTAGCATTTTCATTTTTATATATTTTTGTTATATAAAAAAGATCAAATTTCATTTTAAGTTAAGGAAACGTGATGAAATATTAATACAATATACCGTAAAACAAAATATTTAAGAGAAAAGTGAACATGAAATAATTAATTTTTTAATTTATTTTTAAATTTTAATTCGTCTTGCGATACTTTTACTTTTATATCATATTATATTACTGAAATTTTATTTTGGAAAATGTGTTTAAAAAAACAAGTCCTAGTGGGGTTTGAACCCAGGACGCTGAAATCACCTTCCCAAAAACCCAAAATCAACGGTTAATATAAACCCCTTTCACTGACGGTGGTTTCGTCTTGATGCGCTTATCAAACCGTAATCAAATAAAAATCGTGTTTTATCGTTTCTCTGACCATGAGAGGTAAATATCGAATGGTGACCACATTGCTTGACCACACGGGGGGCGCCGCTTGACCATTTCGCGCCAAACAAAAAGCAATTTTCCAATCCATAGAGGATGAGTTGAGCGGAAAAAACGAGACTAAATTAGGCAATTCTATTGAGGGGTGGGGGATCCTTCCGGTCGCCGACGACCAGTAGATGACCAAGGGCGTCCATCGACCAGAGTATGACAAGAAAAAAATCCCCCCCAAAAAAAAACGCGAAATGTAAGCATTTGTCAGGTGTGCGTGCACCGAAAAAATACTTATAAAAAAGCGAAGAATGACGCACCGGATGTTAAGCAAACAGACCGGAAATTGATACTAAGTCTCAAGGTCGAGCCACGACATTGAATAACGAGGGGCGAAAAATCGATCACCGATTGGCCAATCATGTTGTAAAAGTGTAAAAATGATGTTGGCAACTAAAAACCTTTTACAAGTATTTAATAATATTAATAATTAAAGGAACGCCAAGGAGAAATTAAAAAAATTAGAACACGAATGATGGATTGTTATTCATTTTACAGTAACGTGTTTTTTATAATGGACTTTAGCACAGTTGTCTGTAATATACATGTACATGTAGGTTTTACAAATATTAATAAATAAGTGAATTTTCTAATAATCTGCAAAAATTAGAACACAAATGATGGATTTTAGCCCACTTTTCATTAAAATAACCTTTTTCATAGAAATATTTATGATTAAGGGAATTCACTAGGTAAAATTTAACATAAATATGAATACAAATGATGAAATTTAGCCCAATTTTCTGTGAAATATGTTTTTATAAATATTAACAAATAAGTGAATTTTGTAAAAATCTAATAAAATGGAACACAAATGATGGATTTTAGCATACGTTTCACCAAAACGTCCTTTTATATATATAATTTAAATTAAAGGGATTTCAAAGGCGAAATCTAAAAAAAAACAAATCACAAATGGTAGCTTTAGCCCAATTTTCACTAAAAATGTTTTTACAAATATTTTAAATCAACGGAATTCCCTGGTCGAAATCTAAAAAAAATACAAATGATGAATTTTAGCCAACGTTTTGTTATAATTTTACCAAATCAAAATATCCTTTTGTAAAATGGATTTCAGCTCAATTTTCACTGAAATTTCAAAATGCAAAAAGCCATGTAAAAGATGTTTTTTTTACAAATATTAAAATTTAAAGGAACGATGTTGGCGTTTTCATTTATTATCAGTATTTTTTTTTCGGGAAACGCGACAAGAAAACAACGCATTTTCTTGAAAATCATGGTACAAAATTCAATAATGCAGGGTATTCTCGTAGATTTTTTGTTTTGAAAAACCTATAAATTAACACAAATTATAATAATGAAGGAACGCCCTAGGGGCGTTCAGAAACAAATCAGAAACAAAGTTTTGAAAAAATAATAGTTTGGCAGTTCTCGGAGATTTTTTGTTGTTGAAAAGCGTATAAATTAACCCAAATTATACTAATCAAGGAACGCCCTGGGGGGCGATTTTCTGAAAAATTAAATAAGAAATAAATAAAGTTTTTGGCGAAATTCCATTTTGAAAAATAATAGTTTGGCAGTTTCCTAAACAATGAATTGTTGGCAACCCAGCACAACACTGGTGCTCGCAGTGATTGCCTACCTTCATATTTATCAGGAGCAGCAAACATAGACTGAGTTAATGTTTCAAATTTATCGTGAGATTTTCACCATTTTGCGATCATTTTGCAGTCAGCTGTTCTGCAACCACTTCGCAACTAGTTTTCATTTCCCGAGGGTAAAGGCGTCCTTGGCACAATGGCATTGGGGCGTCGTTTTGGACGAATTGCAAATTGATGGCTCCTTCCTAGATCCCTTATCAAAAACAAAATGCTCGTTTCAATGTCTGATATTTCGATCGACTTGGGGAAAAAATGACGAAAATTGGCATCGGATATGATGCACGGTGTATTTGCCATAAATTCGCACTGAAGCCCCTGGGCAAACTTGAAAAAGTGCAAGAGTATTTGAAACGTAAAAACGTTTTTTTCCAAGATGACGGTATACAGCAATGGACTAACGAAGCCTTTTTCAAAATGTGGGTAGCGAGATATTTTTCAATGTACAAATATTTCATTTTATAAAAATGAGACTGCTAGTAAGAGGTTGCAGGGGTTCCTCGAAATGTTTTCAGAAATATTTTTAACGGCATTTCGCGAACTTTTTCTTTTGAAATATGTAAATGAAATGAAAAATGAAAAAAAGAACTATAGGTAACTTTTATAACATTTGATGAGTTAACCGCTTACTATCAAAAACAAGTTCAGAGATAATAGATTTTAGGTGCATTTTGATGGCAATTTTTTGAAAAATCTGACCCATACAAAAATTGGCTGAGTTGATGAGCTTACTATTTATCACTTATGAACGCATAAGGAAAATTTAAATAAATACCAGGAATAATGGATTTTTGGTGCATTTTGATGGCAATTTTTTTTGAACCCGATATCACCAATCCATTGCCACCCTTGGCGAATTTCATCAGATTTGACACGAGCCAAATTCGGCCTCCATTTTGCGATTAAACGGTTATTGCGATATCAGCCTCGGCCCAAAATGGCGCCATTATTCCGAGGTGAGTCCTAATTGGGCAATCAGTGAAGGCGTAAAAATGGCCGATGGCCCCAGAAAAAATAACCCCGACGAAATGTGACACCCGTGAAATGCGAGTCCAATCCCAACCGCTATAAATTCAGATAAATCGCTCCTTGTAAACGTAGTTATCTGCCAAATTGGTATTTTTTTCTTCATCTTTATCCTATGTTTACTTTCAGGGCACCATCGAAGCTACCCGGCAACCATATAGGAAAACTTGACATTTTGGGGAAAGTCAGCCATCTTCAAAAAACGCCTGCCAGTTTGAGAAGAGTCAGCCATTTTGGAGAAAGCCGGTCATCTTGAAAAAAGTTCGCCAGCTTGACAAACGTGGCAGTCTTGAAAAAATATCTGTCATCTTGAAAAAATCTGCCAACTTAAAAACGGATGCCATTATGGAGAAAGTCAGCCATCTTGAAACACATCTACCAACTAGAAAAACATACACCATCTTGAAAAACAGTTGCCATTTTTAAAAATTTGACATCTTGAAAAACGGTTGCCATTTTGAAAAATCTGACATCTTCAAAAACGAATGCCATCTTGAAAAACATTTGCCGTTTTGGAGTAAGTCAGTCAACTTGAGAAACGTCAACCATCTTGAAAAACGTCCGCCATCTTGAAAAACGTCCGCCATCTTGAGTAACATCAGTCATCTTGAGAAACATCTGCCATTTTGGAGAGAGTCACCAATCTACATATCTGCCATCTTGAGAAACATCAGCTATCTCTAAAAACGTCTGTTATCTTGAAACACATCAACCATCTTGAGAAACGCCAGCCATCTAGAGAAACATCATCCATCTTGAAACACGTATGCCATTTTGGAGACGGTCAACTGCCAGGATGCTGGATTCCCCAGATGGCGCTCCAGTTCCGGTAGCCGACCCCGTTAGGGACCGCCTTGTGACACCTGTATCATCAGTCTGATGTCGCGTATCCTACGTGGTCGATGCCTCCGATAGGGGCAGCGTGCTTACCGGCACGGCAACATATGACACTTTCCTTGGGTCTTCATCGGGACCCGAACAAGTCCTCTGGCGTCTGCTTGCCCTCCGTCGAGAGTTCCACGGGGCCATTGGGCATCACGACCCGCTAAATCAAGCAACCTCTAGAAGAACTCTTCCCTCAATCCCAACTCTTCAAGCCCTCTCTTCCTGGTGTCCATCGAGAACCTCCACCGGTGCTTCGGCGAGCTATGTCTCACATCTTTTTGGGCATCGTGGCCTGCACCTCCGCCGTCTTCGGGCTTGTCTTCAACGCCTACATCATCCTGGCTCTGGTGTACAACAACCGACAGAAGACGCGGGCAGCCGCCGGCAGCAGCGGGCTCCTGCTCCTGCACCTTGCGCTGGTGGACATCCTGTGGTGCCTGGAGACGCTGTCCATGACGACTCCGGCAGCAGTTGACGAGCAGTGGGCCGGCGGAGCAGCGGCAACCTGCGAGGCCCACGGCTTCGCTTGGACGGCGCTTCTGCCGGTGGCCGCTTGGACGCTGTGCGGGCTCAACTGCGACCGCTATGCCGCTATTGCGGCACCCTTACACTATTCGCGGCTTGTGCGCGGCCGCCGTGTCGCCGTCTTCTTGGCCGCTGCCTGGCTCTTGGGCGTCGCCCTAGCAGTGCCGCCGCTCTTCGGGGGCATCGGGCATGGCGGCTACGTGTACCGGCGAGAGCGGGCCACCTGCGCCGCCGATTTCACGGACCCGGCCTCGGGACCCTGGTACCCGCTGGCCTACACGGGGCTCTCGCTGCTGCTCCCGGCAGCGGTCATCCTACTCTGCAACCTCCGTGTGCTGGCCATTGCCCGGCACCACCGGCACCGCATCGTGGCCGCCATCTACGAGGTGACGCTGCGTGCGCAGGCCACCATCGTGCACCAGCGCTGCAAACCCTTCTACCTGCAGCGGAAGTACAAGGGCCGCTGCGCTGTGGCTACGGTGGCCCAGCTGATGGGCTCTGCGGCACTGCTCTACGGGCCACAGTGCGTACTCATGGTGTGGGAAGCGAGCACGGGCCACACGGGGCCCCCGGTGCTGGCCGGGGTTGCCGCTGGGCTCGTGGCCTGCTCGCCGCTGGTCAACGGCTTTGTGTATGGTGTCAAGAGCCGGGCCCTGCGCGAGGCCTTCAAGAGCTTCCTGCGGCGGCAGCTGTACGCCAGCGAGGTGCGCAACGAGATACAGAGGCGGGGCTCGGTCATGGGTGGCAGCAATGGGCATGCGTGGTCATACGTACTGCTCCGCATGCACAAGAACGGCTTTGGCAGCAGCAGCGTTTTGACTGCGACGCCGAAGCGTAAGCGGCAAGAAGACGTTCCGGAAGTGGCAGCAACAACGCCGCCCGATCCAGCGGTCTCCTGTCTGGGTCTGGCCGGCCTCGAGTTGACACTGGGCATTGGACTGTCTACTTCAGGTGACTCCATTATGGCAACAGACGCCCAACTGCCGGTCACTCAGCCAGTGGATGACGGCGGCAATGGCAATGGTGGGGGACACAACAGCCTGAAGAGCAGGTTTCTGTCCTCAGAAGAGGTCTCTGCCTTGCCAAACGGGGGTTGCAGCAAAGATGGCGGTTGCGGTTGCAGACGACGCAGCAGCCTGGAGATCAGGCTTCTGCAGCCCGAAGCAGACGACGTCTCAACCGGGAGGTCTGGTTGTCGGTCCCTGGACGGTAGTGCGGGTTCGAGGCGGCCTAGCGAAGATGACGGCACGCTGGAGAGGGTGGCGCTGCTGTCTGCTTCTTCCGGAAGCGGGTGCAATGGTGCTGCCCGAAGCGAGGGTGAGACAGAAGTCCTCCACCTCTGCAAAGACAATGGCGGTCTGGGGCTGCGAAGGTCGCCGTGTTTGGAACTACTGCTGCCGACTCTTGATGGTAGAAGATCCTGTGGCCATAAAGCGCTCTCGCCGCAGTTCGTCGAGAGCGGCATCGTATGAACAACGTGCCGGAGTCGAATCCGGCCCAACAGGAGCGAGACCATTGTGAAAAAAAAAATAACTGGAAACAGAAAATTGGTGATAAATTAAGTAGTGGTGAACTGGTACGTGTATGGTAACTGAGTGGTAACTTGACCAGGTTTGTATATTTGCAACTAAAGTGTTTCTTCGATTATCCGACACTCGTTTAACCATCAGTCTCTGTTATCCGAAAGCTTCTCGTGTTGCATTTCAAGAAACAAGAGAACCACCAAAACTATGTTTTGAAACGAAAACGCAGTATTCTCACACCCAGCAATAGAATAGTTCCAGAATAACAAAAACTGTGTTTCCCATTATCCGTCACATCATCGGTCCCAACTCCTGGCGGATAATCGAAGTTTCACCGTAAATAGAGCGATCGATGTCTGATAGGAAATTGCTGGCAATCGTGGTATCGCAATTTTTATTGGTTTCCAGTAGTTGCAACCTGTTGGCAATCATGATTGCCAACCAGTTATATTAGAAACACCAGTCGCACATAATACTTTTCAATCAGTTGGCAAACAGCTTTTTCCATATAAGGGGCCATCTATAAAGGATGTACTGAAATTGAATTGTAATTGAATTTGTCGAATTACCAGCATCTCATCATACACTAAGCGACCATCACCAGACTGCGAAAGACAGTATTAGTCAGACCGGAAGTGGGTTTCTGGCATTTCTGGAAACGGGCCTCACCTAAGACGAAGATGCTCGTCTCTTTGAATGACACACGGAATTAACTGGCAAGGTCGCTCGTTCCTGACGTGGGTGGAAGTTTCGTGTAATTTAAGGTCATGTTGTCCTGGTCAATGACGTCACGGTGGTAATCGCTCCTCTGACAATCCAATGATGTGCCCCAGTCGACGGGAATCAGTGCCTACGCCTATATAAACCAATTTCCTCCATTAAACTAAGTCAACAAATCCCTGAGAGAAGAAGTAGATAAAAAACGAGCCTACCCTGGCAGGAAATTTGATTTAAATGGGTCACAGGCATTATTTTTCACTGCACGACGAGAAAATTCGAGCTAAATAATTTGTAAACAAATAATTAGACAATTTTCAGAGTGAGTACTAAGGATGAATTTGGGAACATTCGAGTTTATGTCATCTCTAGGAATTTGAACCAATACATACAGTATCTTGAATTATTCAACTTGGATGGAAATTATGAAAAATTACAAAATAACATATTGGCTGGCCGAATCTTCAATTCAATTTCCCTGACTTTTCCAGGTTTTCCAGACGGCCAGTCACCCTGCAGCAAATCAGAATTTTCCGATGATGACATAATACTTGAATGTTTCCATGTTGGACTCCTTACCCTGATAAAATAAAAAAATCTTTTTATTAGTATATTTGAATTTAAAATTTGCTGAAATTGCTTTACCCTCTCTTTAAAATGAAATTCCGGATAATCGAGCGTCCACTGCCCTGCTTCTACTTGCCGGAAAAACGAAAAAACAAAACAATTAATACGTGTACATTTCCTACTGTATATACCTCTCAATTTCAAAATGCACATTTTCAGTTTTCATAATGTACATGTACGTGTTGCAGATTTTAATTACAAGAAGATGGATGTTTCATTTTGGAATCCTATCGTTCACGCACGAATACCAGTAACTAAATGTTAACTATTTTGTGTATAAAATGTATATATGACGGATGCAGCATTTTGCCTAGCGTTTTTTTTTTCATAAGACTACAAATTTCAGTTGCTTGCAGATTTAATTACAGAAGAAAATGAGAAAATCTCGCGCATAAAACAGCAGTATATTGGGTGAGGAAACCAAAGCTTGCAATGTTAGGTAAAATCATTATCTGAAATGCATCATTCGTATTTAGGCTTTTCTAAAAAATTCTCCTGATATGGGCTAGCATTAAAGAAAAATTTCAAGAAAAACATAGGCGAAATTTCGCCTATGACGTCACCGTCATAAATTTTTAATTACTAAACAAATCCAATTAAATTACATTACTGGTGATTTCATTTTTCAAAAAATAAAAGTGCTATCAATTCGTTACTTCTCCAAATTACGCAACATGTATTTAAAATCCATTATTTCTGGCAGAGATTTTCGCATTTTTCGTGATATCCAGTTTTTGGTTAAATCCCTCAAAATTTATTTCTTCGTCATTTCTAGAAGTAACGCAACATGCGCTTAAAAATTCATTATTTCTGACAGATTTTCAAAAAAAATTCAAAGATTTCTCCGTGATTATTATCCCGTTGAAGAAAATCCAATATTTCCAACAATCAGTGGAAAAATCTAATTTTTTGATGTTGTGTTTCTGAAAATTTCACCTATACAACGTTTTTATTATTAATTTTACCTACTTTTTGCATAGAACTGGGTCTAATGGAGACTTTTCTATCCTGCCAAGGGTTGTCATCGCCCATTAACGAGCTATTTTTCTTAATTTTTTCTTTGAAAATGGCCGTCTCGACCTAAATCTAATCGTCAGCAGCCTCTGCTCAATTTCAGTTCAAGGAGCGGTAAAAGTATATTGTTGTTTATATTTTGCTGGGGCAAACATTTTGAATTTCAGCAGCTGTAATCACTCGGTAGTCGACGTCTGAGTCTGTTTCGACATAGGTCGACTTGTTTTTTCATTCTGTAATTTTCCATTACAGTCATTCTGGAGATAATCGTGTCTTCAATTATCTATTTTTACAAATCTGACTTAGGCCCACTTGTTGTTCTTGGCCCACGCTCGATTGAACCGTCATGGGGTTACTCAATCGATCCGTCAACAAACTATTCTTGGGAACCTTATTTTTATTTTTCATTTTTTTTCGTTTGTCACAAGATGAAAAAGCTCCTTGTGAAAAGAAAAAATGAAAAATTAATCTCCGAGAGCCGATATGGTGACACATTTCGTACTTTCGTACTAGATCTAGCCCTTTTTACGCACAAGGGGAATGTGCAAGCATTACGTCATCACAAAATCGAGATTTTCATCTAAGGGGTCGTGCATCAACGACGTCCAAGTTAAAGATGGGGGTTGGGGGTTCACGAAAAGGTGCTAAAATGGCAATGTGGATGTCGTGTCACCATTAACGATCGAGTGTATTGTATGAAAATTAATTACAAGAAAATTAAGGAAATCTCAAAAACCTATTCTGGACACTATATGGCACGGAAATTTAAGATGTCTTAAAGTGTCTGGCTGTAATTTTTTTTTAAACTACGAAAAAAACAGGATTGGTAACCAAAATCTCAAATGTTAACGTTGTGTTTTTTGTGTGTTTTATGAGGCTATTTGATGCCAATATGCTCAGGGTTGCCATAGAGTTAGTAACAAAATCCCCTGGCTTTCCTAGGTTTTCCAGGTTAAAATTTTTATTTTCTCTACCTTTAGAGTTTTCCCATCCACCAATATTATGTAAAAAGTAACTGCCTTCTAATATAGATATGTTCCTAATCAATATGGCCATTGTCTGTGACGATAATTATTAAATTTGAATAATAAAGGCATTTACACAACCTCAAAATATTAATGCACTTTTTTAATTTGGATTTTAAATGCCATAATCGACATACGAAATACCTTCTGCATTGAAATAATAATTAAAATCTAGGATATCCCCTGACTTTTTTAAATTAAAATTTCCCAGACTTTCCCAGGTTTCCCAGGTTCTGTGGGAACCTTGTTTGCAGCTAGGAAAATGCAACAAACCAAAGGGCGGACATTTTAAGGCCCTGAAAATGAAGGTGTTTAGAATGTCCGTGCTTAACTTAAAACCATGATCATTTGGCCAACCCCATAAGTAATGGATTTCAAGCAAATGCTTGAAAATATCAATATCGCATGGAACTGGATATCCAATGATATGAAGGGTGCCAAACCACAACGTTGTTCAGTAAGTGCCTGGAAATCAACTTTTGTTGAGGGAGAAAACTTGAATAAATCTATTTTAATCCAAAATGCAATAGATTCCAACTTTGTGCCACATCGAGATTAATTCACGAAAACAGAAATGAGCACTTTTTGTGGTTTTTATCATTGTAAGTCGGATATCCGCAATTTTTATGGTTGTAATACGGAATGTGCCCTGCTCCGTCATAGACGCAATGGCAAAGCGGGTTTCTCCTAATGACTCGTAGGCTGGCAGTGTTTGCCTGACGGTTAGGGGCAGCTGAACAAAAATCACGTTTTAGGTCAGTTTAGGTCCCCAATATTGCTAGTGTACACTGTCAAATACA
>JAQGAF010001689.1:0-28457 GCA_034687865.1 Kryphioiulus occultus
TGGAAAGTGTAATTCAAATCGGAACGAAGTAAATCGTGAATAAAAAAATTATCAGCATAAATTGCTGATATTTCTGTAAATCATGCACTCAAGTACGGTCTGCTGAATAACTGGTAAGTTAATTTTTTATCGATTTGCGTGTTTTTAAAAAACCTAGTATAAAATAAAATGTAACATGAGGATAACATGAGGAATTTAACTCCGAATTTAACTCCTTCACCGGCTTAAGCAGAGTCCACTGTACTAGTATATCTAAATGCGAATGCTTAAAACTAACAAATCAATTTCACTTTCCCGATGTTTTTAACTTGGACGTTTGGTGCAGGTTCTTTCCTGACGCCCATCAGCCTGACGAGATGCCTCCTGCGCCACCAGCCCTCGTTTGGGAGCGCCCCCTGGCGTCCTCCGACTGTTGCAGCTGCAGGAGCCGGTCGCTTGGCAGTCGCGATCGGCTTCGGGCAAACGGTGGTGCACGCGAGAAGTCGCTCCCTTCACCGGCGACCCCAGCGGACGATTGTCGGTCGATTCGAATCCTGCAATGCCTTGTGGCGCGGAATCGTCCGCATCAGCAACAACCTACAGGCGCGTTGCTCGACACTCGTGATCTCATCAACTCTTTCTGTGCTCCGTGAGCAAACAGCTAGTGACCTGGGCGACGACTCCCAAGATCGCTCCTCTTTTGCTGAAAGGTGACAACTGCGGTCATGGCAGTGCCTTGGCACCTCTTGGCCACCACTTTGGCCTATGTGGCCATCGCCGTTTGTGGATTTCTCATCTCGCTGCCCATGGGGGTCACGAAGGTAAGGAATTTTGACGATTCTGGAAATGAGTCCATGCACTTGAAAGAGTCGACTCTATTGATTTTTGGTGGAATTAGGCGCGAGTTTCGAGTGAGCCAGCCCGCTGACAATCGTTGCAATCGGTTTGTAACAGCTTGAAAACCGATACAAATAACGTGAAAAAAGTGCTTGCATACAATGTACAATGAACTCCGCTTAATGTCATCACATTGGGCCCAGGCTATTTCGATAACAATAGCCGAATATCAAGAAAAGGCCAGCGTTACTTAATTTGAATAGTTATGTACATACATGTATACATCGCATCATTTAACTTTTCAAAGCTATTTGCAACTAAAAAACCACTTATATTGGATGGCTTACAATTTTTCCTTGTAAATTTGTTAATGAAATTCGCATATTCATGCATTATTTGCACAGTATTTGAAAATCAATTGAACTTTGCTGTCCACCACGGCAAATTTATTAGTGCTTCGGTCATCTCAACATTTTTGGTGGTTTCTCAACTAAGATGCACCTTTCATATTCGTCATAGGTTTTTCTCCTCGCGTTACAGAACATTTTTCAAGGACCAGTATATCTTGAAAATGTACCGCAGTGTTGCAGCTATAACAGCATTAACTGATGTACAAAATTAACTATTCTGAGCTCTGCAGTTTAGATTTGCAAAGGATTGGTGATGTCTAAACCAAAAACATTGCCAACAGTAACATATTGCAGAAGCAATAACAAATAGTACACTAGGTCCTGTATAATCTACAAGTTACATATAGAATCCATAGGTGAAAATATAAAAATTTTACAAATGTGTTATGTACCACTAGGGGTGGGTTTAGTCTGCAACGTGTTACATGGGGTGAGTGGGTCTCTATAAAGGGCAAAAATTGCGTTACGTAATATATGCACGACCCCTTAATGTCAGCACATTGGGCCCAGGCTATTTTGACAACTATAGCCGAATGACAAGAAAAAGGCAATCGCCATTTAATACGAATTCTTCTGTTCATCAACATCATATAACTTTACTAAGCTATACCTATATTTACAGCAAAATATTCACTAATATTGGTTTGCTGAAATTCTGTTAGTCATACATGTTCCAATCTAGGCCTATTCGTATTTGAAAATCAATTTACTTATGCGGCACACCTAGTTAAACTTATTAGTGTTTCTGTCATCTCAATACTTTTTGGTAGTTTCTCAACCAAGAAGCACGTTCCATATCCGTCGACATCAAAATCGTTTTCATCATTCAGCCAGCTCTATTTGACTCACAGACAGCCTGGTCAGTGTCAGATTTAGTTATTAGGGTGATATAGGAATAATTTCGTCAATGAATATCGAAAATTTGGAATATTCTACGAAATTTTCGATATTTTTGGCTGATGGGATATCATTTTAGACACTTTCTTCCAAAACTTCTCATTCCTTGTTTTTTTTTTAAGAATCTTCCATGAAGGTAATTGATAACAATAAGCGAATTGTATATGTACAGTACAATAACCGATTATTTTACTAGGCGTTCGGACTTGGCGATTTCAATAACAATAAACGAATGATTACATTATCCGCGATCAAATAAAGCGGAGTTTACCAACTTTTGGAAAGTAATTTTACAGATTTTTCGTTTGACTTATTTTATGAAATATTCACAATGCGAGCTATTTGCTATCACAATAAGATTGCTGTTTAGGTGCAAACGCATGGCATTGGCAGAAATCACTGAACATCAGGTTATACCATCAGTTTTACCAATTTGTACTCAGTTTTATTTCTGTCATGACGAAAAAGCGATTACCATAGCAATGGTACTGTTTTAGCTAACATCATACATGTATATTGGCAATCTTTGCAAGTGGTTTGTAACACCTTGGAAACAAATATAAAAAATGCGAAAAAAGTGATTGCATGCAAAATCAGGGAGAATTTTGCTAGTTATTTCCTATCAGAAATTGATTGCTGGATAGAAGCAAACATTACATGTACCATGCATGGTAGGCAGACGTCACTGAATATCAGTTTGTCTCCATCATGTTACATAGCCGGGATTTCAACAATCGAAACATTGTTTAGCTGATTATGGACATTGGCTATCGTCGAAATTGTTTATAACTAATAGACTTGGAACCTGATACATGTACAATATGTACAATAAAATTCGAAAAAAGGACTTGCATGCAATTTCAGTATTTATTTTGAACGCAGTATTTTATTTTCACTAAAAATTGCGTTTTATACATTTTTCTAAAACAACATTGAACGTCATAGCCGAATGTTTAAAAACAAAAGGCCACAGACAATAGATTCCACTGCATTTTGCCATTTGTTTTAGAAATGTATACGAGTCATTGAAGGGTCGTGGTCGATCGTTCTTGGAAAACGGATTGTTCACAACATAATAATAATAACAATAGTAATAATAAGGATAATAATAATAATACCGATTTATTCCAACTGAAAAAGGGAAACAGGATGTGGTGAGCTACTTAATCGTTCTCTTCAATATAAAAATACAACATTTCTTAACAAATGCAAATTCAGCTGATTTAATACATTTTGTTACAATATGTATTAGTTGTTCTTGTTTTATTATTATTAATAGCTAAAGCATTGGGGTTTACGGACTTAATTATTTTAGGGTTTTCACCCTCTTAATGTATAGTAATATCTTCAATATCAGCAAAGTTGAAAATTTAGGAACCATTGCTGATTATAGTGTAACAAAGGCAAATAAATAATGGTTACCAAAGGTAACATCGCTGTAAAGAAATTAATTCGAATTGGAACGTGAAACGGAACAAGTAATGAAGCCACGTTCTAGTTCACTCGCAGTTTTTAGGTACATGTAGCCTATATCATAATTTACCTGCAGTATTTTTCATAAACTAGGAAATGTAAAATTTATTGAAATCTTACCGTCATGTTTGCTGCAAGTATGCGAGAAACTTGCTCAAATGAGTAATGGTTTCCCCGGTTTAGCAAATTGGTTTTTTACGTTTTTTTAATATGGATTTTTTTTTACAAGAAACAAAGCCGAATTTTTTGAACTTATCGAAAGTGAAAAACTATTTGAGTCAAGAGAAAAATATTCAAATCAACTAAATCAACTTTGAAATGAGTTTTATTTATAATTTTATATACTTTTGCGGTTTTCGATGTTGTGCTTCAGTTAGAAAATTCTCAAAAAAATAAATAAATACTTATATAAATTTTACTCGTGTTTCAGAAGCACCAATCGATTATTTATAACAAAAGATGTTTGGTAAAATCCAAAATTGAACGCGCAAGTGATGAATTCCGTCGAAAGCTCGAATTTTCTTATAATAAATGAACGGCGGATTTAAAAATTTATAAAACAAATTAAACCCTGTGGGACGACCCATTACTTCCATGGAGGTAATCATATTTAGTGGTTTAAATAATTTTGTAAGCAAAATTTTGTTCGGAACATTTTTAGTTGGTGAGCATTGGTGACCACATTCTGAACAGTTTCTACCAGTATGTAATCACGGATTTATGGATTTATGAGAATGTTACTTCGACATTTGGATCGATTTACACTTCAACTGGACTGGGCTTAATCTGTCTTATTGACCACTGTTTATCCAAATATTGATTTACATGTAAGTATTTGACCAAAAGCGGTTTGCGTTCGTTTTCAGAAAGTCTCAGTTTTTGTGCTTATCTCACACAAAAGGCCTGTAAACATTTCCGATATAATATTTAGCAAAACAAGAATGTCTTACTGCCCTCATAGCGTCGCCAAATTGTAACAATATGCGTGTGGCGGCTTTTTAATGTAAACATTATCTGCTGTTTTACATACTCGAACGTCAATCGAAAATCGATAGCTACTTTAAAAATGACGTTTTTTCCCTCCATTTCTTTACCTGATAAAGGCAAATAAAAGAAAGGAAATTTTCTTTTATTTATTCACTCGCTTTTGTTTGCGTCCACATTTAGAGCGAACGAGGTATGATGTATTTACCAGGAACGCCATCTATTGAGCAAATCAGTGTGAGCCTTCTGTTATATACAAATTGTATACATGTATACTACATGAGGACATACCAAATGAAAATCTAGTTTTACAAACTGGAAAATGGCCAAAAACCGCGATGACGTATTGCTGTGTCTCCCATTCGGTAATGGAAAACTTGGTAATATTTACCGGTTCCAGGAACACGGAAAAGTTTTCTACAGTGTTGCCAGAGCGTGCTCCAACAAACCACAGCAGAAACCGTCATAGCAGTGTATTTGCCTTATTAAATACCAACGTGATAAATCACCATGTTTATCCACCAGGTTTTTTTAATTATCGCGTTTTTCCTTGGTTTTAGCAATTATCCAAAATTCACATCGCATGTCTTGGCACATTGCTTTCATTTTAAACCCATTATTGGTTCGCTATCCGTCTGATGACTAATATTAATTAGCCTTATTCTAACGAAGACTACAATATGTCTGAACCCTGTCTGCAGGCCTGCAGGCCATCGCTTGCACAAAGCTTATTTCCTTTTTGAAAACAGTTAATTAAAGCATATAATTTCATCAATTTCACGTGTAATTATCAGTCTCGTCTTAGACTTGGAAGTGCTCAACCCTGTCGGGGGGAAAGAGTGCGAGGAGTCATCCATAAATTACGCACTTCCAGGGGTACCAATTTGGTGCTGAAAGTACACTATAGGGGAAATTTCAATTTTGCTTCTAGTTGGGTGATAAATAAAGTTCCTTACCAGAAGGATTTTGACAATGTGTCATTTTTCATGTAAACTGAGAATCCATACCCAAAGTGAACTCAGAATTTTTGTAAAAAAGCTATTTGAAAATGATGTCAGGCAAATTGGCAAATTTATAGAATTGCTACACGTTTTTATAAACGTGCATGTCGTGTACCGGTAAATTTGACATAAAAATTCATTTTTAGAAAGCAAGGAAGAAATCAAATGATTTTGAATAGACCATAACAACAGGAAATGAGTCGCGTGAAATTAGCTGCCATTACAACAATTATCCATCTCACTATCGAAACGGACGATATTGATGAACTAGTTCAAACTATTAAATTTACATTAGGTATTTAACTAAATACAAATAAACATAAAAATTAAATATTGATTTTTATTAATAAAAATAAAATAAAAATAAATTAGTGGCAACAATATACCCAACATAATAACAGCTCCTTTTATAAATTTGGGCCTGTTTTTCACACTTTTTTCTGTTATACTAGATCAATATCCAATAATGCATGCAAGGGCGTATGCAAATCAGCCATAGGATAACTGAAACAATGGTTTTTGTAACGGACTACCGGTACAGTTATATAAGAAATAATATTCAAATATAATCTGCTACTGGCATAATCTGCTACTACGAAAACCATACGGTAGTCATTTTGCAAGGCGATATAAGATTGTTAAAGGCTATTCATGTATATTTGATATATACTGTATATCAATTAGGCCTATATACGCTCGGAACAATTAAAGAAATACCCTCATCGACGTGTTATTTTGTTCAATATTGAAAATATGCAGGATGCGGACAAAGCACTCATGCAAACAATTGTTATACAGAGTAATTACATGTATTTCAACACTCTCGATATAGAGGTGCAACCGTTTTGAACAGTCTGCACGGTGCAATTTTATACCATTCTTTTAGGATGCACATATCATTTTTTACCATTTTTCAAAATAACCAAATAGTTGTTATAGATATATCCACATTACTCAAAACAATCTGAACTCTGTGGATCTAGTGGAATTACATATCATTCTTGTAGTTTCAAGTTACTTTATAAATTATAAAGCTATCATTACCTTATTACAGTCTCCAAAACTAATCAGAGTGAGTCCTTTGTGTTCATAAAAACCATGTAGCAAACTAATTCTACACCTCACCTTCTAATGTTTCATTATTTTGTCCAACCCTAGTAGTTCTGCTTTAGACCTACATGTAAATGTTTCCAAACTGCCCTAATTATATCATCTGAAAAATTATTCCGAAAGTTTTTACTAACTAACTCGAGACTAATTATACTAATGACTTCTGGATCAACTCGAGGGTGCGCAGGTTGGCCCACCACTGCTTGACCCAAGGGTCAAAGACGGTACACTGATTCCTGCACTCTTGGAGAAGTGCACACGCTCTGCAAACCATGCACGTTCAACAAAACTGATGTCTGGATCTCTGATTTTCAACTTTGTGGCCATGTTATTAATGGCTCGATCACCTTGCCACAGTACTGCTCAACAGCTTAGCCAGGCGTGCGAAGATGCTTAGGAACGATAACGCTCGAATTGACGGTGATATATCATGAAAGATTAGCCAACAATCAAATCCTGATGTTCTTCTGACAGGTTCAACGTCTCCACACTAATTCCTCTGCATTTAATCGCAAGGAAAATGGCCGATTAGGACCATAATCACAGAATACATTTAACCGACCAGAAGGGGGTACATCGCACCCCGGCCTGGTCGTGGTCAAAATAGGGCCTGTGATGTAGTAGTTCGGATATTTAAACTATTGGGTTTCAGTCGAAGGCTAGTTGTGTGTGTTGGCGAAAATTCATTAATACCAATTCACAATTTGTGGACCATACCAATCATTTATGAACTTTTTCAAAAAACGCCACCTTCGGATTAAACATTATTTGCAGTATTTGTGGTCTAGTTTTTTTTATTTAATTGGCTACAGTATTTCCTTTCTTATCAACATTTCTGACAAACATTTAAAATAAATATATACTGAACTTTCTTCATTATTACTTTTCCAGGTTTTCCATACTTTTTCGAAAATTTACAGATAATTTAAATCAACACTTTACGCAATTGTTGAAAATTTCATGAAATAATGAATTATTAGTGTATTAATATTAATACATTCATAATATTAATAACGATTCCAACACAAGTGATTAAAACCACTAAAAAACGCATTTTTGTGCGAACAATTCGATTGAGTTGAATTGTGGATTTTTCTTCGTTCGAAATTTTATGAACGCCATATTCAAAATTTTATAAAAAATAACTAACAGAAATCATGGATTTTAGGTGAATTTTAGTTGATTTTTCAAGCATATTAGGAAATATTAATGATGATGGAAAAGCGGTAGATGAAATTTTTTAGAAAACGATCACAAATACAACCATACCATAGCTTTTATGAGACATACTAATTCACTGGATAACTTTCATTATAACTGTTACAAAATAATTGTCTAATAATTGAAAGCTAAAATCCATCATTGGTGACAGTTTTATCTAAAATTTTCGCCTATGGCGTTTTTCTTCCTCCATTAATATTTCGAATGTACACATGATGTTAATCACATAATTTTTAAACAGAAATCTGGTCAAAAAACTTATTTGAGATCTAGTTTTAAATCAGAAAGTTCCTTTAGGCTTTTCCATAATTTTAAAATGAATTATTATTACCGGTACATGCATGTATTGCTAAATAACGTGCATTTTCCAAAAATAATTTAATTCGCCCACAGCATTTTTTTACACCCCACCCCATTCAGAAATACTGAATTCACCAATTTATGCAGAGCCCCAAAAGAAACTTTGTATATCCTGATGAAATTCCTCTCAGAGGCCCACACACACTTTTTTGAAAAATTAGAAATTTTCTCCTAAATCGACAAACCTCGAAAATATAGACAATAGTCAAATTTGGTGATTGATAAATCATCATTCGGTAATGTAAAACATTTCTAAACAAGGAAATGTCACTTTGATTAATATAGAATTACTTATGGTGCCAAATAACCGAAATTTGGCCTGGTACCAAATACTCAAACACTTGCCTGATAGCTTATGGCATGCGCTAAAATGTCGCGCCTTGAAAATTTATAGTATTGAGTCTTGTTTTGCAGAATAGCACATAAATGACATCAGCTTTGAGTTGGCATTTTGGTATTCTAAGTAGCAAACCGCCTTTATGCACACCCTGAAAATGTGAAGGGATGTGAAGTTTACTTCCCAATGGGCTGTTGAAATCAGTAGCAATATAAATTATTTTCATACATGGATATTGTTAGCATTTTTACAACCCTAAACCCTATATCCTATACTATCAAACGAGCTAATCTTGTGGCTTTGTGTGTTTGTGTGTTTGTATTTTCTATCTCGGAAACGGGCTTCCGGATTTCGCTGAAATGGGGTGAATATACTGTTTTCGGGTTTGAAAAGGCGATTTACCTAGGTCTCGACTTCGAGGAAACTCATCTAAGGGGTGAATTATTCGAAATAAAGATGTCAAAAATGTGTTCAAACGCTGCACGCGCCCGATCTTGCGCGTGTTCGACGCTCCTGAATTGGAATTCTTTCGCGTTCTGGCAATTAAACGTTGGATATGGATTTTGGTTCGAAAAATACACGTAGCCTACGCAGCAAAAAGGAAACTGATCATGCGGTGCGATTTATACATTTTGTTGTATAATTACTGCAAGGACAACGATTTAATTGCAAGCCCGAATTGGAATTACAGTATGGGCACGTTCTGGCACGTTCTACACTCAAAAATTTGATTAAATGGAGTTGAATCTATACCGTTTTAGGTGCGACAAAGCATCATATAGGAGTTAATTAATAAAAATAAGAATGACAAAAATGTAACTCAGGGTATCTATGGAAAAGTCATAAAATTTACGTTAGAAGCATGGGGTTTTTGCCTTTGATTGATTCATAAAATAAAAATTTGGGTTAAAATTCATCATTTGTCAACCAAGTTTGCAAAAAAATGTCGCCTACGACGTTTTTTTGACCAATGATAACACTATCACTGTGACAGAGGATGTTTCTATTGTAGGCATTGAAAAATTAAGTTATTGAAATGCTATGGCATTTGCAATACCAAATACAGTATACATCCTGTAACTCAGTTGTCCATATTAACGAATGACCTACCATTTAAATTTTTCATGCCCTCAGCCCCCCTTTATCGAGCAAAGCTCGCCCTCCCTTCATTCTATATGTGTACTATAGTATACGAGCGCATAATGCGTTCGCCTTAACCCATTCTATACATGTATATTCAAGCTTGTTCACCTGACTTACGATTTTCTCAAAGCTGCTGTCATGGAGATGTGCATCTCTTATTTGATTAACACCAGTCGATGATTTAGAAGCCAATGCCATGGCCATATGTCAGAATTACTGTATGTATCATGATGGAAAGGTTATGTACATTTACAATGTAAGTGTCCAAGGTGTTCGTGTTTCCTTAAGCTTTCTCTTTTGGGACCAGTATCACCATTGAATGAAAAAGGTACATTCAAGCTAAATTCTTTCAGGCTTTAGGCATGTTCCGTTCAAATATGTTTGGGTAAGACATAATTTCCACTCTAATACCACACTATGCAAAGGTTAAAGGAAAGCAAATGAGGATATGACATAGTTCAATTAATGGCAATTAAACGCATCCATTGTTGTCTACCATAGCTAATTGTGATTAAATGTAATGTCAGAAACCATTATAATGTTGTTCTGGGTTTTTCAAAGACATCAAATTTGTACACACATTATATAATTGTATACAGTCGAGAGAACGTTTTTAAATTCTGTTGCATTGGGTGAAGAATTCATTGAAATATTTCCAGAACTTATTACCTCTAACATATACAATTACAAACAAGACGTGTTGACTTGAGAAAATGCTTAGTATAGCAAACCCTATAAGGCATAGCAAAGTTTCTGTTTAATGCAAAAGTTATCAAGTTTGAAAACGCTTTTTTTTTACAAAACGACTTACTTTGTTCAACTACTCAGTTGTGTTAATGACTAAAATATGTAAGCTAACTGAAATTGTGTGAAGAATTCATTGTAAAGATATCCAGAACTTATTACCTCTAACACACAGTAAACAATTACAAACAACAAGTGTTCACTTAAGAAAATGCTTAGTATAGCAAACCCTAAGGCACACTGTAGCAAAGTTGCTGCTTCATGCAAAAGTTATCAAGTTTGAAAACGTTTTTTTTTTCAAAACGTCTTACTTGTTCAACTACTTGTACGAGTATGTATACGTTACGAGTATGAAAACGAATTCGTAAAAAAAATTCGCATGTTGTTTTTGGTCATGTACAGGATGGATGTACATGTTCACATGGAGTACCCTAAGGCGGCGCTGTTATCTCCTGAATCGAAAATGGCATCTACATAATGGTAAATCCGCAAGATGACACATGTATCATATCACCAATCAGTGTCAAGCGCAATTTCTGAAGTTTCTAAATTTCTGAGTTCATTGTACGGACTGCTAACAACGTTCCATGGATGATTCTCCATTGTGGAAATCTCTTTCGAATTCAATTTTCTTTTGAAATCACTCTGCGCCATGATACCAAATCACCGATCAGTGTTAAATGTACCCCTTTTTGTAAAGGAATAGGAGTTTACGACCACTCTGTATAATAACAGCACTGATTTTAATATCAGCATCACTCTAATGTCAAAATATCCCCAAATTCTTGATTTTTCCATAATTTGAGAATCTTTCTGTTGCCAAATTCGTGCCATTCACATATTGTCCAACCTTTTCAATTAGGGCGAGTCAGGTCGAGACCGCCATAGTTTGGCACTAAGATGGCACATGGAGTTTGGAGAAGCTCCAATATCGCGAACATTACAGCATGTGTACAGGATTCTGAGTACTTGTACATTAACATTCTTTAAGTGGTGTTCAATGTTATGCATGGACGATAATGTTTTCCGCGAAAATGCGAAAATGCAAAAATAAAAACCTTACAAAAAGCAGGAGCTTACGTCGTGGTAAACGTCTATTTGCACTATATGCAACATGTATTCTCATTCCTATTGTCATAATCTGGTCATTGAAACTAGGATGAGTTTTCGTGATTTGTCGTACAGAAATTGAAGATATGCAAATCGTTCCATGTCTGCAGTCACTCTGAATGAAAAGTATAATAAAAGCCGTTCCCAAAATTTATTTTCGATGTACGACATTTTTTAATTATATGTTTACGTTTATCGAATTTTCATATTCCGAGAAGTAATAAACAAGTCCACGAAATCTGTTACTCATGCTCTAACAAATTTGCAGATTACAGCTAAACACAGATTCTTGAAGAACAAAAATATTATTCTTATAACCACAGAAGCCACATTTCTTACTTGGCCTACTTGAAATATTGTACGTTGTACTTTCATGTGGCACTTTATGCCTCATTTACAGTATTTTAAACATATGCTCTTGACCATCTTCCGTCAATTTATTTCAAACTTTCATTTAACTTGGTGTGTTCGTGTATCGTAAACATTGTTTGTTTTCAACTTGTTGTAAGTCATTTTCAAACCACTTCAGGACGATATATCGTCCCAAAATTTGGTACACAACTTCATTTCTCGGAAATAATCATTGCACAGACGAACTCGGTTATGACGAGCATCAAGGGACCGATCCAATTTGCTCGTTATAACCGTTACTCGCTATATCCGTGAAGAGCTTAATTCACTTCATTCACGAAAGACATGCACATTGTTTGACACATTTAGGTCTAAAAAGCTTGATTAAATAATCATTTTTGCTAGTAATTCCAATGAAAAGTTCATCAGCAAGTTTTCACCTTTCTGCCAGGACGAAAGCATACAATGGGTGAAATACAACGCCATCTTTGGGCATGTTGAACTTGCTAGCAACTTCTCCGAATCTTTTAGAAATTCTGTGACCCAAGCGTTCCTGGAAATCGCAAAGCATCTTCACAAGCTTAGATTAAGCTTACACGAAGATAATATTTCACGTCCCCCACTCATAACTTAAATTATTTATGCCCAAGAAGCCTAAAAAGGTCAACCTCTCCATTAGCATATCACGGGTCCTATGGTGCCAGTTTTACGTACCGTAGGCGTTTATCCTATGAAGCGTACATTCAGTGTCATTTCAATTCAAGTCTAGCAGAATTTATAGGGAGTGAAATTCCTACCGCTTCTGGGAATTCATTAACCAAAATTCCAGGAAATGAACAGCGGATTTTGCATTTATCTTATTCTTTTGGAGCCAGTGTCAACTACCGAATGGTTAGCGCCAAAATTCAAAATGTGAACATAGACCTTCTTGACCAGTGTATTCCAAATGAAAATTTATCCCATATTACCAGCCATGCTACAACTGGGTATGGCTGCAGGTTGTCGTCTTTACTGTACTTCGATGCATTATATTTACAAATAAGACGTTTACATGTACATAAACAACGCGCTGAAATATCATTCTGCACATGACAAACAATGTAACACATTTTTCAAACACGACGTTTACAACTTTTATATGGAAGTTATATGGAAAAAATGCTACAATGCCAATGTACATTTTAGGAAGCACCAAATAAAAAAGAAGTGTTCATGCTGTTACGGCAAGTTTGAAAGTTGCAAACTTGATGTTAGAAAAATATGGTTACGTGTATACATTGTATGTCTTATGCAGGACGATATTTCAACAAGTTGTACGTTATTTGACATTTTGAACCTCACCGTTGATATGCTTAAGGTAAATTACCTAAATGTATGCTGTGCCAGCTGCTCTCAATTTCATACCAAAATTTGCTAACTACAATTAAAATTAAGAAAGGTTGAAGAAGAAACTACTAGAAACACAAGATCATGCACGATGGCTTTTAATAACATGCTATGACATTGTTACTATTTAATTAATTGCGCAGCTTTTGCAAAAACATAGTTTACAAATACATGTAATTAAGATCGAATTTTTTTAATGTATAGTGTACTCCAGTTCCAAGAAAATGCTAATAGGGAAACATCAAACATAGATTGATAAAGAAAAAGTAAAATTAAATTGACAATTTCATTATTGATTTATGCCTCTGAAGCAGCAGTGATTGCTTCGCTTGAAAGCTTGCTTTTTTTAGCTTCTTATAAAGTGATACCCTCAAGGCTTCGTTTTTGGGCTTCAGATTTTTTTAACGAATGATTTGCATCCAATATCGCAACGAAGATAAAAGGAGAATGGATAATTCCCTCAATGAGTTAAAAGACAAATTACTGACTGAGTGTGCCATCTCTTGACTTTTGTGTTAACTAATAACTAGATACTGTATGTTATATTGATATGCGTCCATGATAAATCAATGCTATTCATAACTTGACTGTTTATGCCAAAATAGTTTTGATAATTAATTTCAGCTTACCTGTCACAGGGCCACGGTACAGGAATACAGAATGGGACATGTCACAGGGCCTTGTTACAGGAATTCAGAATAAGACATATACAGGAATATGAAAGGGTTGTCAAAAACGTAGTATGTTGACATGCGTGCTTGACATGCTCACATTTAGAGTGATACAATATATAGAGGATTCACTATCTGCACGAATCGCTACATTCTCATCACACTCTGTCAATTGTCTTGTAGTAAAGCACACTTGGTCTGAGTGCCATTTCAGAAGATCCAGCAATGAATTTCCAGGACAGGGATAAAAATGCACACTGTCAAGCAGCCTAGGCTAATCCCATAATGGGCAAGACCTTGATAGAGTCTGGTTCTACAATCCCGCTCACTACCTTGCGTTAATGGAAAAAAATGGCACGTTTAAATTTAGGTGTCTGCATGCACTCTGCAACCATGTGACAAATCAAGTGAAACTAGGGCACTTTCCATTGGGATTTGCCAGCAAACTGGTTTAGACGAAAAGCACTGCATCAACGCTGGCATCTCCCTCTACATATTTATGACTTGAAACCACTTATGGGTGAACTTTGTTTACCAGTTCCATGTACGTGAGGTTGCTCTCCAGACGATCTTCTCGTGACATTTGCTCATCAGATAAAACACCTTTGTCGAAGAATTAGCCTCGATGCTCGTGCGTTTTACATTGCTTAATGCCCTAATATCAAGCCACGAAAACCATATTTTATAACAAATGCCACCTACGTTGGCATTTATTTGTGTGCGTGAATGCTGCTGAATAAATTCTGGGCAATTCATGCGTTTTAGAAATGAAACCTGGTGGCAATTGATGAAACAGGTTCTCTGTGCTTCACCAGAAAGCCTGACTGCATTGCATCAACGATAATCCGTCATTGAACGTTGCTAATATAACTAACTACAGTATGTGAATGCAAATGTTATATTGCTATGTGCCCATGATAAATCAATGCAATTCATAACTGGGTACTGTTTATGCTGGGGAATAATTTGCTATGGAATAGGAATTCCCTGACCAGTAAATAGTAAGTGTACTGAAAATAAAGAATGATTTTATCTCAAATTTATAAAAAGACGATGTCTAACATTCCCTGACATTTTGATGAGCTTTAACGAATTCCTTGACACGTTTTCATTGCCAAGACATTCCCTGATTTTCCCCCACTTCCCAGAGAGTGAGAACCCTGACATTTCCTGATTTTTCCCCACTTCCCAAAGAGTAGGAACCCTGATATAGGGTGATCAGTTTTTTTTTAAAATAATTAAAAAGAAAAAGTTAGTTACGAAGAAATTCTGGAAAATAGTAATACATGTAAAGGAAAAAGCTAGCAGTTTTTTCTACCTTTTCCAAAATCTAGCTGTTGCTTGAAATTTATCGCTTGATGTACCGTAGATTAATTTTTGTAATGAGTGAAAGTATTTATGATGACCTCTTAGAACACGTGAACACGTTTTGCAGCAACTTATCTAATCTTTACAACAAAATGATGCCAAAGTATCACCTTCATTATGTAAAAGAATACATAATTGGTGAAAGAAAATCATAACAAAAGAATTGGTTGATTAATTCAATAAAAGTTGGTCACAGACATTTAATGCATGCTCCATATACACAGGCCTGTAGGTTAAGGTTTCCAAGGGTATTCCTGTATGTTTAATGCAAAGCATGAAGTTGTTTTATTAATGCAGCACATTGTTTCGATGACCAGGGATGAACTTGTGGAATAATAAGAAATATTTTTGGTGTAGAAATATCATTAGGGTTTATTTTTCTGATTCCTAAACCATTGATATTACCGCTTATTAAAATGTATAGGCACATGCAAATACATATTATGAAAATGAGCTACTGCTGTACGCTTTGCAGCACCTTTCTCACAGCTGCCAGATAGCCTGTCCCCGATTTTTTCATGTTACCAAACGCACGTGACAAGGTCACGCAGCTTGTTTGACACACGACGCACGTACATCACGCGTCATGGACGAATACACATCTGCACGTCCTGTCAACGCGTTTGAATTTAAACAAATTTGGTGGCACTCTACCCTGTAATGATGGCGTATTTCCCTGCCTCTTCAATAGGTTACGTGCTGGGAATATGCTCTTTCAGGATTTTCCTTTGTCGTGATTTTTACAAGGGAACCCCATAATGAACGTTAATAACAGCGGAAGACAGTCGACGCCATTGGCTGGGCGCCCGTAAATTATGTAATCATGACCACATCGTCCACATGTTCAGAACTGGTTTTGGACGCCACAACTAATCGTATTTTGCGAATTAGAAGAACAAGGACAGTCCGAACAAAGATGCACTAATGGCAGCATGGCTCATTTAACGATAACTCACTTCACGTGAATTAATATACGATTTCATTGCATAGTAAATATATTTCAGACGCAAGCTTACTTTAAATTAATTTGAATTCATAGGGACTGTATAGGAAATGCACCAGTATACGGTTAAGTATTTTGTTGCAACAGTCGTGATTTTCAGACCCATCACCCAATGTGTCAACAGTCGACATCTTTTTCATCGAAATTTGTATAAAATTAGATCTTAAATAATTTATTTTTGTCACGGAAAAGCCTGATCACATTTAAATGCAATAAATCAAACTTATATAAACCTTCACCCAATCACCAATGTTTATTTTTCTGTAGTTTTGCGAAAAAAATTGTCCGTGGGGGACACCTGAGGGAAACTCGAAATGATTTCCGTATACGAACAGAGAACCCAAAGGTTAACTTAAGTTTTGGTGTCGTGGATACCGTATTTTCGAAAATTTGCTCGTTATATCCGAGTACTATGCTCGTTATAAACGTGAACGATTCCATGGAAATCTGCATCAAATCTGCCGTGACAACTTGCTCGTTATAACCGAGTTCAACTTTATTGTGACTTACCAAACTAATAAATAAACCTAAAATTTTTTATCAAATCATCGATCATACTTCTTGCCCGTCCTTACTCTTTCCAAATGTACCAGAACCAAACAAAATGTCGTTTCAATTGGTGAAGTCAATATACGTGGAAAAGTTGACTGACAACACTGCGTGACGTCAAACCTAACGAGTTTAAAGCCTCATCCCTTGTTCCTGGAACGAGGAATCCCTCGTTGTGATCGAGTTTCCCACAATCCCCAGTCCCGACAGAGCACACATTACAAAATCCAAACGAGTTATGGCGAGCTATCTCGTTAGAAATGTCCGTTATGAACTTTGATGGCTTTTGGCTGTTCGGGTAATGTTTTGCGACAGTAAGTGTCAAAACTTTATTATGACTATGGGAGCTTTCCCTCTCAATTTGCGTCCATGTTATTAGAGATATGATGATGAGGTTTCATGATGTATACAAATAGCATCCTGCAAAGTTTTGTTTGAAATGTATCAGTGGTGAAATGTTTCCAGCTTCCGCCATTGTAAGGCATAGAGCAACATGGCATCATTTCACTCAAATTCCAAAGAAAACCTTGAGAGATGCACAGCACCAAACTCGATCAACACATCGCAATTGCATGTATTTCTAAAATGACAACTCAAAAAGTTCAATGTACAGAAGAAGCAAGTTTGTAAATCTTTTTGCCAGAGAGCACGGTTGATTCAGAAGTGACATACAGTATCTGCCAATCCTTCGAAATCTATGGGGTTCAAAGATGTTTTTTTTAGATTGAAGAAATACTGCCTTAAACCGGAAATTTACCATTTTTGAGTTGTGTTACTTTAGAAATGCGTGTGCGATATCTCAAATAATACAGCCACAACAAATTCACGAAATCGATGCCATCATTTATAGACACCCTGTATATGTTCACTGTACAAATGCCTGGTAGATTACCTTTAATGAACTGAGTGTTCAACCAGGTAGAAGCTGAGCTCAAATTACCCGTCCTAGCCATGAACTCAACTAAACCCTGATGAAGTGCAAAAGCACACAATATGGCAATAAATCATGCAGTTGGGGTTCCATCAAGTAGTTAGTTTCATGCTACTCGAACTAGTCAGTTTGAAGCACTGCACTAAACAAATGCATAAAATTGTCAACTTAGCCTGATCAACAGGTGCTACGGTAAATATTACCATCTGTCTGTCTGGCTTTGATTGATCGCAACTCATGTCATCGATATGAAGTCAAACCAGACATAGACAATTAGCTGCTAAACAGTCCACGTGAGGAAAAACGATCTAAGTTTCAAACAATAAAATACCGCTAATCTACATGTATACAATAGCCGAAATTACTTTTCAAGGTAAATCCTATGGTATAAAACGTTCTTCCTGTACTGCCAACAAGCATATGTTGTCTGTTAGTACTACCAGCGCCATCTACATAATGTTTGGAAGTAGATGGTCCAGTAATAAACACAAATGTACGGCATTTAACTCAATGTGAAGCCCAACACATATGCCCACCATGTTAAAAATCCCTGAACATACATGTAATTTTGCCTGAGAAGTTGTCACCACTGTGGACTACACTTACCGCCACGTGAAACCGCCACTTTTGCTTTAGAAATGATCACAATTACCTAGTATATTTACCGCCATGTTATTTCACTAGTGTTTAAATGTCTTTGAAACTATGAATTCTACCATTTATTTATAAAAAATAAAACGCGTTGGGGGAAAATACAAAATAGTAGGTGAAATGTTGCATTTCGTTCCAAAACTGGTATTCGTCGGTGCTCGATTGCACCTTCCATTTTGGATTTTACCCAGCTGATTTTTTTTAGAACTAAACGACGCCATTTTTAATTTCAAAACGAATGATATTCACTGATGAACGTCTAATTGAACACGATATAAAATGAACTTGGCGATTAGAATAATTTATTACGTCATATAATATGCTCTAGTTTGTTTGCTTGGCGGGCATAGGCTTTGACTTCCCCAGTATGTAAACAAACCTACTAAAACACTTGCTATACACAGTTATTTGCAAACAAGTCAAAACAAGTGTTTTCGCTCCATTATATCAAAATGGGTGTTTTACAACTTTTATTTAAGTCAACAGGTTTGACGTCTTTCCGTTTCAACCATTTCAAACTCATTTTAACCGACTTCGCTAGGCCCTATATAGTGCCGAAATTTAGTGTCCAGCTTCATTTCGCGAAACACGTGATTCTGTTAAAAGTTTATGGTTGAATGTAATTTCCTTCATGTGTTTACTGGCAATCGCAAACGCAGAAAAATACATTCGATACTGCGGCCTAGTCCTGATTTCAAAACCTACTTGAGGATGGTAAAAATACTGGCTAAGGCGCTTGGTTTGAAAGTAGCCAGGACTAGTACAGGGTGGTCCAAAGAAACACGTATAATTATTCCTAATTATATCATATTGAAGGATATTACATGTAAATGCCATTTCCCAATTGCCTAATAACCTACATATTACTTAAAAACTTGCAGATGAATAAGGGAAATTTCATCTGCGGCGTTGCAAGGGCTACAGTAGCACTCAAAAGTAGCTGGCCAAGTTGAAAATGTTATAACTTGGCTGAAATTATCAATCACTGTAAGCTGAGATTGTTTTATGGAGAGCCAAAGTGAGTTTCCTGTTGATATTTGCTGCAGGATTTACCATTACGTTACCCACTAATTTCCTGCAAAAGGAAATTTATGAAAAGCAAAGTTATAATTACTGGTCAAAACATAATCAATACATTTCAAGGAAATAAATACCAGTATTGTCATATCTTGAAAAGGATTACTTCACCCAACATGGCCGTTGAAATAAGCTGTTGTCAATGGTGCATAGAGAGGGATCACTCACCAGTGTGTTTCTGATCAATTTGGCTTAAAAACAAAAAAACTAACAGCAGGTGCAGCCGTTTTAAGGTATATTAGGAAATAGGGATAATATAAGGTAAGTGACACCCCAAAATGTGGACGACCTAAGATTGCATCTGTATGACAAGAACATTTGCTCAGAAGATTTTCTAAGCAAAACTTCATCATGTGGTTAGATTAGTTACATCATATTTTCAACTTGGTCAGTTACTTTTGAGCGATACTGTATATGCTACATGTACATGTGCGCTTGACTTGATGACGTCATTAACCTGCACAATTGACGCCATTTAATACAAACTGAGTAATGGGCCCTTACAAGAATTTGAAAGGTATTTTTGAAGTTGCTAGTATTTATTTGGTATCAGAAATATTTCAACAAGTATCAAATAAGTCTGATCGGGTGCAAAATATACCTATAATAGGTTTCAGAGGGATACCTTAGTATACAATGTACAACATTTTGGAAACCTATGAAATACATTGAATACAGAGGAAATATTTCAACAACCGGTTGCAAATCGTGAATACCAAAAATACACCATAAAAATACCTTGATACCTACTGGATACTAGAAATTAACTAAAATTATACCTAAAAGTTTTGTAAGGGGAGTGGTTGGTGAGCAAATCATACTTGAGCGCAGTCACCATTTTTCATTAAAATAAATTTCATGGCAAAAACAGCGTTGTTGCCCACTCTATGAACCTATTTCAAACTCGAGAAATGTCTATTTTTATTGAAGTGAATGTCGATTTTGATTCCATAAATTAATTTTCGATCCCCATCCTAGTTATACGGCATCCTAGGCATTTAATAGTTTTCAATGTGATACAGTGTGGTTAAAATTAATTGTTCAAAATTGTAACGGTTTTATTTTACCCTTTCAAAATTGCCCGTTTCTTTGGATCACCTTGACTATTCGAAACGCACGTGCGTTTGTTACAACCTTTCTTTCAATTTGGTGAAAGGTTGTACCCGAGCCTTATTTGGAGCAAGAAATGGACCTGTTTCCATGCAACTTTCTGAGTCAAAACAAGGGTCAAACTGTCAAGGAGTGTCCAATTCGTCCAATTAGCATATAGCTGCGCAGCTTTTAAGCAGACAAGTGGCCTCCGCACTCACAGCATGCATGGTAAATATTTGTGAGTGGGAGCTTCATTAAAGGTACCCCCCAGCGTTTGTCTCATAAATTTCAAACGAAATTGAAGACAAAAAAACTGCTTCAGAGACTGGGCTTCAGCAAGGGTGTGGTGCCATTTCCGTCCTGTGTCCCCGATCAAACAGGCGTTCTTAATCGCTGCATGTTGCCCTGTGAATAAACCCATCACCCTTAAATACCGTATTTAAATGCAATTAGCGATATGCTGAGCATGGCTGTGTTTTAAGAAGGATCCGCTAGACCTGTTTACTCACTTTGAGAACTGTTCTAAGGAACGTTTCGCAGGTACAGTGAAATTCCTCACGTGGGATAGTTTTTCTTTCCACCGAACGTGTGCCATATAGGATTAACATTAAGAGGCAGACCCTCTATGTGGGCCACTCCGTATCCCTAAAGTGGAACAGCGTTTCATGTACAGCCAACCAGAAAAACCCTCTTTAGTGGGTCGATTTGTTTGCCAAATGGACCCTCCCCTGGTGGAAAGATTAGTATGGATCAGTATAAAATTCATAGTGATATCAGTGCATATTTACTGATACGTGGTGATATTAGTATAAATCTTACTGATTTCAGTACGAGTATACTGGCGAGAATTAGTGTGACGAGTACATTTGCACAAAGTTCGTGAAATTATTCCACATGTATTGTTAAATTGCAACTCTCTACAAACATTTAAGATCAGTATCCACCATTTTAGTTGCAACAGCTGATATCACTATGCTATTACTGACATTACTGGAAACTAGTGATACTTTAGTGATACCGGTATACTGTACATGTATATCACTACTTAACACTATGGATTAGTATACATTATTAGAATTAGTGGTATTAGTACAGTATAGACTGTAGTGACATAAGTATCCAACACTATACGAACAGTAGTATCAATAGTACGATAGTAGTATCACTATCCATAGTAGTAGTGATATTACTAACCATAGTAATATCATCATCACAGTGATGTCAGTATCCATACTGATTTTTATATACTGACATCAGTAGTCAAAAAAAACACTATTCATCACTATAGAGTAGTGATATCAATAGTGATCATATACTAATCTTTCCACCAGGGTCCACAGCACCATTTGATTCGTGATGAGAAGCTCATGCTGACTAAATTGCCTTTTCTGTAGTCAACATGCATTTCCACAATCGTGGAAAGAATCCCTTCAAGTCGAAGAAAATTCTGTGTTCAAACAAATTGAAACTAATGATATTTATTTAAAATAACACCTGCAATTTCTGTTCAGGCTTTTCAACAAAATGTATGCAAGTTACAGTTGAAGATGGTGCCGGGCAAAATTAGGTTTGCTGTATTTTTCCGAAATTCGCATTAATTGGAACGCGTGCGCATGCCATTTTGGTGTTTTGTTTGTTGACGTTCTTTAACTGGAACGACTTGTGCAAGTTGAACCACCAAAAGTTGAAGGGTGGTCAACTTTGTTCGATTCAAGAAATCATTGATCGATGCCGATTCAAGTCTGTGGAAAGCGTGTTCTCCCGTTTCACCTCGCTAGAAACAGAAAGCTGATCGACAAAAAATGACTCGTGAGAACGCAGCTTAATTTTAGTGGGTGTCATTTGGTGCCAGTCATAAGTAAATTTCTGTCAAGTATTTTCTTTGCAGGATGAAAAGATAATGTGAAAGTGGTGCCTACATGACCTTCTGTTTAAGTTCAGAAAATACAAAATCTAAGAAATTCGTACAAATTGAATGTTTCAAATTGTTCAAAATAAAAAGAATAGGGGTGAGTTTGATGAATATTTTATTTTTGATATACATTGTAATCGTTTTCATGTTATGCAGTAGTGCTAACATGCTTATAAGAACGTCAGAAAAAAAATACGCACTTGCTACATTATAAAAAATATCGACAGCTAAATTTTAATGGCAAATGCTAATTGCCAAGACAAAGACGTGCGTGTCTTGTCAGAAACGTGCGTGTCATGTCAAATGCCTGTGAGACATGTCAAAAACGTGTGTAACATGTAGACGTAAACCATTTCATAAACAAGGTACCAACGACCCCCTCCTCCCAGCACTTCAATCAGATGTAAATTTGAAATTGTATAACCTACATAAGGGGCCAGTCATATACGATGTCCAGGGTTGGTGGGGGTAGGAGTTCACAAAAATGGACGATCATGAATAATATGATCTTAAGCCGGTGACGGAGTTAAATTCAGAGTTAAATTCCTCATGTTATCGTCATGTTATCCTCATGTTACATTTTATTTCATACAACGTTTTTTAAAAACACGCAAATCAATAAAAAAATTAACTTACCAGTTATTCAGCAGACCTTACTTGAGTGCATGATTGACAGAAATATCAGCAATTAATGCTGATAATTTTTTTATTCACGATTTACTTCGTTCCGATTTGAATTACACTTTACAGGTGTGTTCTTTTCTCGTGGTAACCATGGCAATGGCTCGTTCGATTTTGGTTCGATCGAATTCGATTTATTGGATTCCTGGAGATTGTAATTGAAATCTGAACGAAGTAAATCGCGATTAAAATACTTATCTGCAAATATAGACAATATTCCTATCAATCTGATACGTACTGCTGAATCAGTATCTGATAAGTACTGCTGAATTTTTCATTCTTTTGCCTGTTTAAAAAACATAGTATATAGGAAAATGTCTTGCTGTGAGAATCTAACTTTCCCCTGCCCCGGGCTATCCGTCTTCACCTTAACAGTCCAATATAACAACGAGATATTTTTCTATATTGTAGATGGGGTTGCTCGAGAGCAAGATGAAGTCGGAGCTGGTTTCTCTTAAAGATAAAATAGAATCGATGAAAAAGGAACTTGTCCTCTTTGAGAATATCGATGAACTGCGCCTGACGGCCCAGACCAAAGAAAAAGATCTTAGCGAGAAATACACCTCTTTGATATCTGACAAAGAATTAAGAAACTCAGAAGTTCACAAACTTCAGGTGGCCCATGATGAATTAAAGGTAAGGCTGGTCCCAAGTTTTTAGATAAATTTCAGTTTTTCTAATGAACACGACCTTTCAAGAAAAAGCAGTTAATCATGTACTAAACCAGTGTGGATTTATTTCATGCTCTCAGTGTGAAAATACTTGATTCAAATTGAACATTTCACCTTTTTATGTCAGGTAGAAATTGGGAATTTGCAATTGAGAAATACCAGCAAGACAATGCTGTTATGTTTTTAATTGGTTGAGGGCATCTTGAACCGAATTAAACCACATATATGACAGTACGTCATGTTAATTCACTAATAGAGCCCCGAATCTATTAGTGTCAATACTATTGGAATTAGACATTTGAATCCATGGCTAAAATACAGCAACAAATAAAAGCAATCATGTTTGTGTCCATCCAAATTAGGTAATACATTGGTATATGTTGGGTATATGGATTTCGATCCCTACCTTTTGCTGACAGAGACGTTTGCAATTATCTATTCTCAAGCTGGTTTCTTTACTTAATGCGTTTTGCAATTTTTAATAGTATCTAATGAATTTTTGCATAGAAATTTGGGAAAAATTCATCATCATTATATCATTATATTCCGAGAAAATTAAGCACAATGTGTCCTCTGGTATCAGGAGATCAGATCACCTATCGCAAATTTGGCAGCGCCTTGTAATAAGCTGATGTACTGGTGTACTTGGTGTACTGTAAAAGTGTGCAATAGTTCCAGGTAATGATCTCCTGCCTGTTGTCCTCTGGGGAGAACTGTACAAGGGGAGTCCTTGGGTTGGAATTGGGACTTTCTGTGGATGTTGTCAAACAAACGTTCCACAACTTACAGTAACGACCAAAAGTAACTGGCCAAGATGAAGATGTGACATAACTCAAATATTGTGGGTGACACAACGTCAAAATTTTGCGGAGACCCTCGGTATGAGTTTACTGTTGACCTTTAGTACTGAATTTACCAAACCTTGCATACTAATTTTCTGCAAAAGGAAATGTATCAAATGCAAAGTCAAAAGTAACTGGTCGAAACATAATGAACACATTTTTTCCTCAGTATTAGGGCTATGAATATCAGTATGACCATTTCGCTAAAAAATCACTTGGACTGTTTTCTGAGAACATATTTTGTCACACCGAGGCACAAATAGGCCATCCACATTTTGTTGTGTCAGTTACATCTCCCCTTATCCAAAACACCTTAAATTGGCTGTAACTGCTGTTAGCTTTAAGGCCAAATTTTCAACGAATGTGAAATATAACGTGACTAGCTAGCTAAGTTAATTGAGTAATCCTTTGGTGAAATGGTCAAACAGAAATTTATATTCCTAATACTTAGGAAAAATGTGCATTTTATGCATTTCCTTTGGCAGAAAATTAATTTATAAGGGAATGGTAAATCCAGTATCAAAGGTCAACAGTAAACTAGGATCTCCACAAAACAATTTCAACTTTGTGTCATGCATAATTTCTGAGTTACATCACATTTTCATCTTGGCCTGTTACTTTTGAACGATACTGTGTGTTTTTTGAAGATCAGAACGAAAAAGGTTGTTAAAGATGATGAAATTTTCACCAAACGTACCTGAGTCTGTTGCTTGTATACTCCAAACATTAAAAGCTGTAACGTCTTTCTGCAGATTATTCAGAACAATGTAGTTTTTAGCTGACAATGTTGTATTTGATTTTCACATTATAAGGATTTTGTTCAATTGAATTCATTTTTTTTCCAGAAAAAGATGCATGAAAATGATGCCCATATTCAGTTGGAGAATTTGGAAAAGAAATGGAAGCACCTAGAACAGAACAACTTTATGATGAAGGAATTCATTGCCAGCAAGCAAGCACAAACCTACTATCAGCCCATTGCAAAAGAAATAGAAAAGCAGCTAACTGAATACAACTCTTTGATCCAAGCTAGGCTCTCAAAGGGATAAATTGTAACAATGTGGTGTTATGCATTGATTCTAGATGCACAAACAACATGCGAAATATATATTGACACCTTCAAGACTTTTATGCATGGACAATCATTTGTTTGCACTGATAGGTACCATATACATGTTTGGAAGAATTAAGCGTATACATTGAAATAGTGGGGAGATCATTTCATTCGTTATTGTTGAAATGTAAATTAAAATTGATGATTGGTATATAGGCTATGGACCATGCGCAATTCAATGGTAAAGTGACCTTTGACCTTAGGATTCATTTTAAGGGACATTCCATTTCCAAATTGTAAACCGTTGCTCAAATTGAAAGTTGTAGAGCATACTCGAATTAGTATAAATCACGTTTCATTTAATTTTTTTGAATCGGGTATAAAGCACAAAAATAACATAAAATGGTGTAAATTTGACCTTGTAGCTACAAGGACGCGTCATTTTTCCAGGACTAGGTAATCGCATTTTGGAACGGCTGCATGTGGAGCTGTGCTCATGATAGTGTTCCAATTATCAAGGAAAATTTCGACTTACACCAATGAACAATTACTCGAGATGGTGATTATTTTTGAAGAAATGTAATAGAAATACATCTGAAGCATCTAGAACATTCAATCGAAGATTTCCAATTTTGAGGCCCTTGGCCAAAATGACCAGGCTACTGCAAAGACTTTAAAGGCAGGTGGTTGAAATTATGGCAGGCAAATTTGGTAAATGTCAACCACCTGGAAGACCAAAAAGTTCTACAAATAACAACAATGTTTTGGATATTATGGCCTATGTAGCAGCTATGCCCCCCCCTCCTAGCACAAGAGCTATTGCAGAAGAAAGTGCATTGAACCAGGGAAGTGTTCTGAGAATTCTTCATGATAATAAATCCCACCCATTCAAAATGCACTGTCACCAAGGATTGGAAGTACAGGATTACCAAGCAGGATTCGAATTTTGTAATTGGATTTTAGAAAAATTGCAAGATGACAACTTTCTCATGAACTTTCTCATGAACCAAGAGAATTGACGCATTAACGTTTGGTGTGGTATTATTGGTAACCAATTGATTGCACCAGTTGTCTTTCGGAGGAACATTGAATGGGGCTATATATTTGGAACTGATTTTAGAGACAATGCTTGCGGAATTCACAGATGGTTTGCCTCTTGCCACTCTTCAAAGATTGTGGTTCAAACAGGATGGCGGCCCTCCACATTTTTCAGTTGATGTACAACATTATTTAAACGAACAATTCCCAGGTGCTTGGATTGGTCGTGGAGGTCCTGTGCCATGGCCAGCAAGATACCCAGATTTGACAGCTTTAGATTTCTTTCTTTGGGGATATTTGAAATCAGAAGTTTACCAGACCATGCCAGCTAATGAGGATGATTTAGAAATAAAAATAAGAAATGCATACAATGCCTATACAGCAGTTCAACTACATTTGGTACGCAAAAATGTCATACTAAGAATGCAACACTGCATTGCTGTAGAAGGCCACCATTTTGTGCCTCTCATGTGAATTAACAACATTGATTTACATGTATTTTGTTAGTAATGTTTGATCTATTCAGTAGAATTATAATGTGATGTAATAAACATTTAACTTGGTTAATGATGTCACATTTGCATGTAGAAATGTTCCTTTCCTTTTCCTGATTGTTGGAATGTTAGCACATGCACTGGTTAACATGCTAGGCTCCACATGCAGTCTTTACATAATACAAAATCCAATTACATAGTCCAGTGAAAATGGCGTGTGTCCTTGAAGCTACAAGGTCAAAGTTACACCATGTTATGTTATTTTTTGTGGTTTATACACGACTCCAAAAAATTAAATGTAACGTGATTTATACTAATTCGAGTATGCTCTACAACTTTCAAATTGGGACTTGGTGTGTTTGAGGAACAGTTTAGAATTTGAAAATGCTCTGACCTTTAAAATGAATTCTAAGGTCAAAGATCACTTGATCATTGGATTCCGCACGGTCCATAAACTACATGTACAGTATATATCAATCATCAACTTCAATATACATTTATAAAATAAGCAATGAAATGGCCTCCCCCATTATTCTGAATCACCCTATATAAAGCGTATTAAGCAATTGTTCTTTTAAGCATTTGAGTGATACTTTTCCTGAAGCATTTCGATCAGCTTTTATATGAATCATGTTGATCACTTTTATATAAACTACAACTTTATACAGAGCTGATATATTAGTATAAATTGATCAAAATGCATAATTTAAACGTCGATTAAACGTCTGCTTGACAAAAAAACTGTTCAAGATACTTTATGCATTTCGACTTTTATATTAAGCATTTTGAAAAACATTTTTTTATTAAGGTGAAGACGGATAGCCCGGGGCAGAGGAAAGTTAGATTCTCATAGCAAGAAATTTTCTTTTATACTATGTTTTTTAAAACACGCAAAAGAATGAAAGATTATCTTACCGGTTATTCAGCAGTAGGTACTTTAGTATCAGATTGATAGAAATATTGTCTATATTTGCAGATAAGTTTTTTATTCGCGATTTACTTCATTCAGATTTCAATTACAATCTCCAGGAAACCAATAAATCGAATTCGATCGAACCAAAATCGAACGAGCCGTTGCCA
>JAQGAF010001690.1:0-28453 GCA_034687865.1 Kryphioiulus occultus
ATTGGCTTCCAACCCCCCCCCCCCCAAGACGATGTCATAATACTTGAACATCGCCCAAGTTTATGGGAACTATTGTCCCCAGCCTATACTGCAGTAACAACTAAAGTGCAGTATTTAAATACAAGGTCAAATGGGAATTGTGAGCTTTCCAGCTCTCACAAGTTTTAATTATCTCTCGTTTTAAACAATTACAAGCATTATAAATATTATAAGCTGCTTATGATATGCCTTAATTGCAGTTCTGGCAATAGTTTAGTCTCCACGCCTAGCCCGTGGGACAACAAACACATTTTTGGATGAGAAATTGCCTTTTTTTGTAAATTATGGCAAGGCTATTCTGGTCCGAAGCCAGTATTGACCAAATGTTGGCAAGAGTTTGGCAGGGTTCGAGGTGTATTTTCGTCATGCTGCAACACTTTAGACTTAGCGGCACATTTGCTATCTCTGAAGCACTTCGTAGTGATGTTTATACCATGTTTTCTCCAAGGTTTGGTTTTTCGGAGTTTAAATTTGCCGCAAAAATATAATATAACGCTGATTGGCTGAATGGAGTCACGTGTCGATGCGTGAGGATACGGCGCACGTGGCAACCATGGCAACCATGAAACGTGAAATTCCGTTTTAGAAGACGTTCTAGAATTCAAAAAAGAACTCGATTGCGTTTTTTCCAAGCTGGCGTAGAATGACAATTTCTCTCCAAATTTACAGTAGTATATCAAGTAAAACAACCATTAGCAGGTAATTGCAAAAATGGGTCTGACTGTTAGTCTTGTTATTTAAAGTTTGAATGACTCATAAGGTCACATGGGCAAATAATGAAAAATTCACGAATCTGAAGTTTTGTAAACCGGTTATTGGCATAAGTCTCAGTTGGCGAATTTGTAACACTTTGTTGTTTTGCATTACTGCTAAAAATAGCGAAGCTGGTATGTTTGAAACTTCAGTTCTTACTGAATTTGTATGAAGAATTTGCACGTACTCAAAGTAGGTCTGATGTTTATGCTTTTTGCAGTAAATATATGTACCTATGCAGTATATGATTATTTTACAAAACACTTCCGCCTCACTTATACGTGCAAATGAGTGACAAACTACGAGCGCTCTAGAAGTATACGTTTTTTTGAACAGCAAGATTGTTTATTTCCTGAATTTTTGCACTTGTTTTCGCACTTGAGCCCAGCTTCATGACCCAATTTGATGCGGTAAATTCGAGTTTTATTGCTCTCAAATGTAAATTGTGTTTAAAAACTCTGCCAAATCTTGTGTTTCTAACCTTGCCGTATAAGCAGCTATGCATCTACCTGCCAGGATAAGTTTCATGAGAAAAAAAGTTGGGAAAAACAATGTTTGAATATCATCCATTGTCATGGTAAATATCAACCTGGAAAACCTGCTAACTTCAGGGAATTTTGAATTGAAACCTGACATTTTTCAGTATCAAAATTTATTTTGTGCTTGTTCGTTAAAATTCTAAGCAATTAGCACAAAAAAGATTGGCCTGATAATCAATTCCACAATTTCCCTAAAATTCAACATTTGTGATTGTTAAAGTTTGCCTGAGGCGCTCGTAAATTAATTTTACTTTATGCATTATTGATTTACTTTAAAAAAATTTAAATTGCCGTCGGTGCTGCCTTTGTGATTAATATTTCTTGCAAACGTTTTCCACAGATTACGCCTAAAACCCGTTATACATGTATCTGGTAATCTTGTATTCAATTATCGTCTATGAAGTTACTTTCTGTCAGTATTAATATTTATGAAATTTTCAAAATAAAATTAAAAAATCCCTCAATTTCTTTCATTATCATTTGTTCCAAAAAAAATATTTGTCAAAGAAAATTACCTAGAATCCATCATTTCTGGTAGTTTTTCATAGAGATATGTTTGTTGGTAATGTTGAATAAAAACCTACCGTTTGCGATCTAGTTTCTCAAAAATTTCGCCTATTCTATTAATAAATAATGTTATTAACACAATTTTGGCACCCATTTCGTCATTAAAATTTTTTTAAACCTGGAAAAAAATTATAACATGACCCTGGAAAACGTTGATTTTTCCAAACCTTGTTACTTATAACTTAGATTTTTTAAAAATAATTCCTGTAATGAGCGTAGGACTGCAATCACCTTATATTTACCCCTTTGTATACAGTGAGCCTGTCGTTTTTAAATGTATTAATTTCAACGCTTATAACCAAATAATAAATAAATCAAATGAAATTGCCAATCTTTGCCAAAATTTGATTAAAAATCAATTTAGCATATTTTGAATAGGAAATAGCCTACTGAAGTGTTCAAATCTGATTATATGCGATGTGGTTTCTTAAAACATTAAATATTCCGACGTTTTAGCTTAATTGCTTCAAAAATGAGGCCATAAAATGTTGTTAAAATTAAATTAAATGCATCGTGGGTTATCTTCTTTGATAATTAAGCATCCATAGGGAAAGCTTCTGTCAAATGATGTAAGGCTACCACTAATATTTGACGATTAATTAAATTCTGATCATTAGCTTTTGCCAACTTCGCTCATTACACCCTTGGGTATAAATAACCCGACAGTTTTAAAACTTTCCAAAGTTGTACCATGCCCGTTTGGCATCAAATATGTCATGTAAAGGCTTTTAATCTCATTTTACACCCTCCATGTAAGCCCTTACCTAAGTTAATACACGCACACGCATTAAATGAAGATTATTTAATTAGTGAAGCCACTTAGCAAGCGAAGATTATATTATGCTGACATCCGTCCATTGATATACCGCTTGAATTCGCAAATTATTGTCTAGCTAATTTTATTCCCAGCCCAGAAACTCGTGGAAAATGTAATAAAAGTCAAAGGATGTGATAAGAAAAATTTTAATCGCAAAATTTATGCATGTTTTCGAACGTAGCCTACGTAAAACGTTAACAGATTGATGGGGACTTGAAACAATTTTCAGGTTCGTCGAAATGATATACATTAAATCATCTTGAATCACTGATAAGTTTTCATTAAAATGTATATAAATTAATTTATATTTTTTGCAATAAAATGATATGAATCATTTTACAACACTGATAACAATTTTCGGGCATAGCATTTTATATTTTTGTTAAACTTTAAATAATGTTCAGAAGCATTTTATTCCAGTTTATATCCGAAACGCTGTTTAAATTTTAACGAAAATATAATTTTGATATGTTGAAAAATATCAAGTGTTTCAGATAACACTTTATATCTGAACACTATTTAAACTTTGACAAAAATATAAAAAACTGAACATCTAAATATATCAACAAAATATTTGATGTAGCATCATGAATGAATGTGAAACACTTTAAATTTATGAAAATTTAAAATGTTGAAAATATAAATAAATTGAAAAAATTAACTTATTTTATGTTTCAGCTTTACGTTGAAAAATATATTTATAAAGTGTGTCAGGTAGCATTTTATATCGTCATATCTAAAACACTATTTAAGCTTTAACAAAACTATAAAATTTTAAATGTTGAAAAATGCAGTAATATTTTAGGTAGCATTTATAATCATTTTGAACATTATCTAAAACACTGTTTTAGTATTTAAATTATTGAAAGTATTGAAATGTTTAAACGTGTTGAAAGATACATGTATATAGTGTTTCAGATAGCATTTTATACAATGTAATTTCTGAGACGCCATTTAAAATGTTTAACAAAAGTTGTAAATCCAAATAAATTAAAGAAACATGTTATACCAATCCCAAATGCTATTTAAACTTTAACGAAAATATGAATCTAACAAAAATAAAAATGTTGGAAATGTAATTTTCTTACTTCTGAAATTTTACTTCTGAAGCACTATTTAAGCTAGTCATCTACAACAGCATCAAGATTTCAGACGAGTAACTCCTTATCTCGTCAATAAAGGCATTTTTCATGATGCATTCAGATTCCTGAGCATTTATAAACGATTTAAGAATTGAACAGAAATATTCACGAAAGCAACATCGAGTTTTTCAACACTGTTATTTTATTTATTTTATTGGCTACCTTTTGGGATGCTATCTTGAATTAAATGTTCATGGCCTTGTCCGAACTTGGTTGTTAACTATCCCTTAAACCAATTTATCACGTGGATAAGACATTTCCCGCTAATAAAGTCAATGTCCTGGCAGGCAGTTTGACTTGATTAAGACACAGAAACTACTTTGTTGAATATTTTAAGGTAACTTGTCATGTTAGGCAACTTGTCTGATAGGAAACAGCTGCTCTCAAGACTTCAGTACATGGATGTTGAAGTTGTGCCAAACGCCAACGTTTCACGTGATGACGCAAAAACAATCGTATAATGAGCTTATTTCGCGTGGGAGGCACGTTCATTCACGTTTTCGTCTCAAATGCATATTGAAATGAGCTATTACATAAGACAAAATAAAATCAGTTTTGATTTCCTTGCAAAAAAATAATCATAGCATTTTCTCAGGAAATCATCCTTTCTACTTTCTCCTCTCTGGTAAAATCAATTTGTTTGTGCTGTTTCAGCAAATCAAGTGAATTTGAATTTGTTATTCCCAAAAAAAAATTAGCTTTCTGGAAAAATGAATTACAGGTTGAACATAGTCCTTAAGTCGTTCCCTCATTACGAAAATTAGTTTTAAGAACTGCTATAGTTATAAGGAATACATTTTGGAAAAAATGTAAAGCTTCTGTAAAAATATAGGATTGTATGGATACAGCCAATAATAGTCCCCGCTCCAAATATGCCCAAAATATCTCCATTTCAAATACACTTTTCAAGTATGCAAGAATGACAACTGTCCTACTGTCACAATTTACCCTTTTTGTTTCCTTTTCGGTTTTCTAAATTTTCTGTGCCTCACAGCGAACAAGATACATGAAATAAAAGCTTTTGTAGTATTTCTACATTTTCCAAACTCCAACAATCTAACAGCAATTTTAAATCCTTTTTTGTAGTGAAGGAAAGCCTTTGATCACACTGTAAAGGGATGTTTAAGGGATATACAGTGCCGTATATTATGCCTTGCTCCAAATAAGCTTAAATGCAAAATATTTATATTTCAATCCAACTTGTCTAGATTACAAGAATGTCACCTTTCCTAGCTGCAGCGATTAATCCTTATTATTTTATTATTATTTTTGCTCTCTTGTTGTTTCGTGGGTTTTTGTTTGATTAACCTAATCTATCCTAAAAATCTAATTTAGTTATTTAAATGTAGCTGCCCCTGACCGCTAGGCAATCACTGTTAGCCTACGAGCTGTTAGGAGTTGCCCACTTTCTCATTGTGTCTATGGTGGAGTAGGGCACAATGTATAGTAAACAAACTTTTACTGCTCTTCTTTTCAGTACATTTTGGTGATTAATGTTTTACGTGACAGCAGTGTTTTCAAAACGGTTCAGTGCCGCTGGAGGCATTTTCTCTGCCTTATAAAGCTGAAATATTTCGCTTGAACAATAAAAACGTAATCCTCGAAGTCATACGTTGTTTTTGAAGCCAAAATGCTCAAAACATATTGTATCTGGCTCACTAACGCAGGATTTACACGTGATTAGAAGCTCCAAAAATAGCACAGTAAGAACAGTCTTTGTTTGCATCAATAAAACTGGCGATGAGTCTCCATTTACTTTGCTGAGACTTGAGAAAGGATAGTTAAGCACTGTCTTCAAACTTGCAGAGACCTTTGGCGTTGTATTTCAGTATCGGCACCCGGTCTCGTAAAATCCAAAGTTCAACAAAGAAAATTTAACGAAAACAATAAAACCTAATGGGCGAATTAAGTTAACGAGGCGTGGTGCAACCTAGATGGAAATTTCCATGGTCGAAATTACAGCTGCCTCAGATTATTTCGTACTTGCTCAACAGAAACTTGGCAACCATCTCCGAAATATTTTTGAAGAAAAACACCTTCCAATTGCTGAACTTTTACGGATACGAGTGAAATGCCAGGCACACGAGTCGTAAAATGAATTTATAACTTCTTGAATGGCTTATTTGCCGTGAAAATCCTGCCAGTAATGTCATTTTGACCATTGGCTACCTCGGATTTTGGTACATAAACTTTCTCTGGATGTGTCCAGATACTGAAAACATCTACCAGATATACTGTATTTGACCAATTGCATCCATTATTTATCATTTTTGGCCCAAAAAATAATAAAATGTTATCCTTTCATGTGGTATTCTGGCGAAGGAAACCAGTAATGGATTATTGGTCATTCCTAAATTCCTGCAAATAAAATTTATAACTGGAGTTATTTCACGGAAGAACAAATACTTCGAGATGATTAAACTTCATAGGTTTTGCAAGATGTATGATGTGTACTTTTATACCATGTGGTGTAAAACAGATAAGATTTCGGTAATAAACTGCAACATTAAAAAACGTTTCAATAATGCTCATTACCAATTTATACAATGGGGGTTGAAGCATGACATTTGGACAAATAAGTTTGAGCAAGCTGAAACTTGAACGACTAAAAATTGGTATGCTGGCACAAAACATTCATGAACTATCTGCTGAGATAAGGAAAATTAATAGAAACGATTTGAAATATTTTTTCCGTTGCTGACAGCCAAAATGCCGAGCAATGAATCAAAATAAACATAGGCATTATTTTGAATTTCATTATTTTCGTTGTTTTCATAGCAGCTGTTCATGATCGATTTTGTGCATCTCTTAACATTCAGAAAAATGTGACTTGTTTTGAGCTACTTATTTAACACTAGCATTTACTCTTAGGATGGTAGCCATTTTCACCAAGGGGAAACCTTATGCTAAAAATGCATTATACAGGGTGCAGCATAAACAATTTGACGATTTAAACTTCACGCAGCTTCAACATTTTAGTAAGGAGACGTTCAAGGACAATGTCATCATCTCCAGGATGATGCCATCATTGCTGTTTTATGAAATGTGGGTTAAAATCCATTATTTTTGACCCAGTTACACATTATTCGATTCATAATTACTTTTATGTGCTAAAATTCATCATTTTTGATCAAATGGTCTAGTCACTGATGAACATAATATTTACATTTTACATTACAAATCGTCTAATTCTCTCCTCTCTGATTTGACGTTAATGTGTAAGTAGAGCTCTGAAACTACTAATGCACTAATTTCACATGATAAACTAATAATGGAGCAAACCCCTGTATACATACACTGTATACACCTCCAAAAATGATAATTTATTCAGCGTCATACTTAAATCTAGTCTTAAGTTGTCTCAGAAACAACCTGTATAAAACAGGATATTCTTAGACGTATTACTACTTTTATGAGCTAAAATTCTTTATTTTAAATGCTATGTTGAGATAAAATCGGGAAAATATGGTCAATGCTTACGTCATTGTTTGGGGGAGGTCTCCGTTGTCCATTTAATTTTCTCACTTATGTCACTTACGTTTATTTTCACGTTATAAGTGGTGTAAGGTCAATTAAGTCGTCTGATTAACACAATTTTTACATTACAAATCGCGAAACTAATTCTGCCATATCTGATTCGATGTTAATGTGACTGGCCTATCTGTATCATATTCTAAAAAGTATAGGGTCCTGGAACTCCTGAAGCACTAATTTCAAATTATGAACTAATAATGATAAAACCCTTCTACACATGCATGGGTATGGGCTTTGTCATGCCACTTCGAAAAATGTTAATTGAAGCAGCGTCAAATTTAATTATTTCTGAATCACCCCATAAAATAGAATGAAATAAAACAGAACTTCCTGCCCAGTCCTTACATTTTGCAGAAATGTTTGTTTGCATTGTTAGTAAATCACACTATTTTATGCGCATGTTCTAGCCATACGAAACACTGTCAAATTTGTCACTCATTTATCACAACAACATCACCGAATTTCTAATTTTAGACAAAAGATAACGCTCGGCGGGTTTACATTTTAGTTGAGTCTTGACATGGCAAAAAGGCACTTTGTTATATTGATGGCCGCCATTTCTTATTACGATAATTATTAGCGTTGTTAGCAGCTATATGGCTCCATTATCGCACGTAACCTCAAAATATATCATGAAAGGAGTACAAGCCGCTCTGCGTTTGGGGTATGAATCACTGGCTATTTTTAAACCCCAAATTGAGGTAAAAATGGAGAAAAAAGTACTGGTTCGAGGTTTGATCAATTTGTAGCTGGAAATGCAACAGGTGGTGTTGATAAAAAACTAACAAAACCAATATACAGGAGCGAGATTATCCCAACTACGATAAAAAATTGATACACTTGCCGATATTCAAGCGCGAAAAGTGCTGCCATAGTATTTTATTGCATGTTTTCAGTGATTTTATACTTGAATAATCGAGGCACATTTGCGACAATCTCCATTTGCTATTGACCAACGAATGTTTGGTGAAGTGCTGCAAGGAGAATTTTTCGTTCACAAAATACAGGGTGTACAATGGCTGTTTATGAGTTAGCAATTTAATAATTGGACATTTACGAATAGGGTGACTGAATGACCAAAGGATTTTAGTCCACGATTCTATACAATCACAAATGGACATCACGAATGAGGGATTTAACGCACCCTTCCGTTAAAAATATTGATTTTCTAATATTAATATCGAGGAAACGCTGTAGGCAATTTTTTTTGAAAATGCCCCCCAGAAATATTGCAGTGAATTTAAGTATATTTCGCATTATTCAGAAATAACAAAGAAATTTTCAGCTGTTTTAAAATAAGTACCAGAAATAATGGGTGATAGGTTCAGAAATATGAAAAACAAGGGGAACGGAACTCTGACAGCAGTTTTTTTTTGAAAACTGAAATCACCAACAATGCAATTTGAATGGATTATTTATAAAAATTTGAAAAAAAATGTTAACTAGTTATCACCCAACATTTTTTGTGAACATTTTGAAAATTTCAGAAGATATTACATAAAAAGTTTAAAAAATACCAGAAATAATGGATATCAGGTGTAGTCTCCCTAAATTGTATTTTATTAGAAATATAAAAAACAAAGTGAACATGGAGAGCAGTTTTTTTTTTGAAAAAATTAAATTATCAATAAAGCATTTGCGTGTATTTTATAAAACCATATAAGAAGTATTTCAATGATTTTTTTCAATAACTGAAAAAAGCATTTTGACTCGGAATATTACACGAACCACAGTATGTGAATGTAACCCTGTACTTACTGTATGTTAAATGCATATGCAGTGATTTTAACGTACATGTGGTAATGAAGGGATTAGTGGGGCAATTATTTGTATTCTATATATCTGACTCAAACTGACATACTTTTAACACTTTCCAGAGTTATTGAAATCCAACGACCAATACGTAATTAGCAATTAATGAATCCCATTGAAATGAACGCTCATGGAAAAATATAATATTAGGCAGGCCATTATTTAAATCGATTGGCTGTTAGTTTGTGATATAACCAAAAGTGGCACAAAACAATTGATACATGTAGCTCGTTTAAGGCTTCCACCCACCATGTTTAAATAAGGTTGCTGACTGCTGAATAGTTAAGATAACGTTTGGTAAACTCATCCATAAGCGCTATTTTTGAACCTCGTATATCGTTTGACTGTTTTATATCAAGAATGGCTTATCTGTACATGACGATGTATCCTAAATGTATTCGGCCAAAAATAGACGACTGGGGATCATTTTTGTCCAGTGTGATTCAATTTATACTAAGTTTATAGATATGGGATCAGTTCTGCAAAAGTGAGCATAGTAACACATATCACCCAGCTAATCAACTTAAGAGTTGACATTTTTTTAATTAAGAACTCCTGTGTTGCTATCTAAAGTAACGTATTGTTGACGTATTAGTGCAATTAATTGCCTTATTTCCAGTTTAAGGCTTCAACTGTCAATAAGTCATTAAATGGTGCAGTAATTTCAAGAAAATTTACGAGCTGCTATAGGAATTTCCCACTAATTATGTAATTGATTGTTTACAAGTTGAAGGAAATATACATAAGGCTCGAGCATATGGATTAGGAAATTACAGTAGCTGGTATTTTAAACAAGGAACATCACACATTCATTAATTTATTATGCTATTGATTGTTTTAAACTAGAAGGAAATATAGGGATATGAATTAGGAAATATGCAATACCTGGTATTGTAAAATTCATGTTGAGTGAAACAAGGAAATCACATGCACTAATTTATTGTGCAGGGCAATATGTATTAATTATCCTAAATTGAATTGATACTTTTAGGTAATATAGGGTGAGCATAAAGTCCTGCTCTCATTACAGAATTAATTTTTTGAAAACTGCCAAGGCTACAAGCACCAGATTTTTGGAAAATGGTAGAACTACGCCTAAAGTTTTTTATTTCATGTTTTTGTTCGCATGTAGTGCCAGCAGACGACGCTGTAACTGGTATTCGTTGTAACCAACTACAGAAATGTGTTTTTTTTTGTTGGCAACAAATCGTTGCACAACCATTATATGACATGCAAATTTATTCATCGCAATACATGTAGTTTTATTTCTGTTTTCATAGGCTTACTTCTTATTCAGACAACCGGTGTATCTGTAAATGTTTGCGAGTCTTCTTTCTGACAATTCGTCTTAATTTTTGACACCTGAGATAACATGGTAGCTGTTTTCAATTTATTGTATGACGGTATTGAGGCGCTAAACACATTGATAAACATTACCCAATCCACTTGACAATAATATTCTTAAGATAAGTTTACGTCAGATTTTGCAACATTGGAAGAAACTCAAATATTCTTTCGGTTTGGCTTCCACTTGAGATGTTGTCATGACCGTGGCATTGTTTGCATTGCCATCTCCTAAGACACATTTCTTAACATTTTTCATATTCGAAAATACTTCCTGAGAAGTTGTATTCTTAATACGCGATAAGAACCTGTTTAAACTGACTTTAAGATGGTCATCAATCATACGCAAGTTATGAAATCAGATTTGAAAACATCTGTTTTGAAATCAATATACTTGAATTGAAGTACATGTCATACGAAAATGAAAAAGAAAATGAAAATGAAAATAGAGCTACATGAATGTTTAAAACCATTTTTCTATCTGTTGTGACTTTGGTTTTAATTTTTTTAAATATGTGAATATCAAAATGATTCAAGGATGGAAAGGACAAGAAAAAATGGTGTCCAATCATTGCTCTTTTAATTTTTATTTTCTGAAAAATATGTCGGTAAATATTTGTTGATAATGAATTGATAAAATGCATTTTTCTACAAAAAGGTTTCTTATCCAAATTGTTACGTTTGTAGTGATCTGCAATACATGAATACATGGAAACGAATCCTAATAACATGATTTCTGGAAACCGATTTCCTCAAAATGTTTCCACATTTCTATCAAGGAAACATGCTTAATATCAGAGGAAATAAGTCTGATATGCTTCCTAGCTTGAAATGCACATTTTGATGAAATCTGTTTCCAGACACCATGTTCCTGTGTGGACAAGGCTTAAGAAACATACTCTTACTAGTATATTAGCAGGCAGAAACCATATATACCATATATGCTATCAGTAAGTGAATAACATTAGGCAAGGTGGTGTAAACCATCTGCTCAATTAAATACATGATGTTACAAGTCGAGACATGTCACAACCATCTGAAAAATGTTTGAAATATTGCTGTAGTGGTGATTCAACTTGCTAATATGTCCCTTATTACTAAACACAACACTTCCAAGTTTAAACTGAATATAATTAATTGTTCTGTTTAATCCCAGTTTGATGCACCCGGTCTTCCTACAGGATGGCAATTAGAATTCTCCGATTACAAAGCTATTTTGTGTTTCAAATAAATTTCGCAATGTCGATAAGTTATCTACTTTTTTGAATAAATGTTGACCTGCGGTTAGCAAAAATCAACATAGCGACTGGATGTATAAACATCCGTACTGATGACTACGAAATTCAAGCCACTGGCATTTGAGGTTGAAATGTAATATGTATTTAAATATAATACTGTTGGCGAAATTCAGCTTATACACGTAGTTTCCCTGCTTTTTAATCTGTTGAAAATCCTGTTTAGCTGGAATATCTGGGACGTTTGATTTGTAAAACAACCTGTTGAATGGATGAAAATTATAATAGACTACGCTATAGTCGTGTACAGTAGAATGGACACCTTGACCTTAAATTTGTAATACGGTCATAAAGTCGAGAATTGCAATGATACTTGTAGAATTACATGTATGTCGATTACGAAAATTACAAATTATTTTGCATTTTCCCTTTTATTTCATAAAAAATGAAAATATAGTCGAACACAATATACCGAACACATGAAAATAATTCAACACCGAACATTAAAGAACGTTCGATTTTGAAATATTTCATCATTCTTTTTAGTATTGCGTCACGTTTTCTCCGAAAGTTATCTGGTTGCATCTTATAATCAGTGTCGTTATTGTATGAGGCATAGCTTTCATATACTGTCGACCTAGCAGTTTAAAAGCAATTATCAAAACGACATGCACTGTAGTTGAACATTCAGCCTGTGTGATAGTATCACAACGTACTAGTTTTCATGAGAATTTTAGAAAACATTTAAAAAGAAACCGACAGATTTAAATATAATGAGAATGATTTTCATAATTAAAATTCTCTCATACTTTCATGTTAATGAGAATTTTAAGAAAAGTTTAAAATGGAATCTAATAACTTTATTGTGCAATAAATTCGGTAATTGCAGTAAGAAGTGAAATAATTTGCATTGCATAGTATATACATACGTCGTATATTTGAAAAGCATTTTTCTCCAACTTAGGAAAACAACTAACCTGACAAAATGCTCGCACTTTAATTTTCAAATTCCAATAAAAATAGTTCGAGGTTCGACCAGTTTAAAACGTTTTATTTGGAGGAATGCACCAGAAATTGCGTTTTTCATTTCACGGACTAACCACTTACATGTACTGTTAGTATGAGCCCGAGTTGGATTGAATTAAACGGACATGCTCTTGATTTATTTGACTAGTACAGTGTGATCATAACGCCCTATACCCTTAATACAAAATGTTTTTGGTTTTAAAAATCGTGAACAGTTACAAGGGCGATATTTTGACAAGGACCAAACATTGATACTAAGGTACTGAGTTGAATTGAATTGGAAGGATATGCGCTTGATTTATTTTACTCATTTGTACAGGGCGACCATAATGACCTACCCTCCTTACAGCAATTATTTTTTAAAAAACCGGTATTTACAATGACGAAATTTTCACAAGAACCAAACTATCAGTGGGGTTCCGATTGAACGTTTCTCATTTGCACACCTTCATTACAACGATTATTAAAAAAAGTTTAATTTACAAGGAACACATTTTTGGAAAAAGGGTTATTTTTACAGGGTGATTCTCAAGTCCCATCCTCACAGCAAATTGTTTTAAACTGCTAGTTACAAGGACCAACTTTCTGGCAAAAGGTAGACCTGCTAGTTTATTTTATTTGGCTCACTTGCCAAGCGACGCTGTTGTATTTTTTATTCAGCAAACAGGAAAATTTCAAAATTTTCCTGTATCCCAACACCCAATCCCAGCACCCAAATAGGGTGGAGGGGTATTTGTCGATATGCACTATCAACACTCATTTGAACAGAGTTTATTTTAGAAGTTGTATCACTGCCGTTAATTGCATGATGTCAATCTTGACTCATTGAGAAGTACATGTACATGTTCTTCAATCCTCTAAACCCCCCTAAAATCCAAATTGAAAATTCGAGTTACTCACATAGGTGATCATGGGCAGGTCCCAGGCAGCGGCCAGCACAGCCTCGGACATGCAGCTTTCGTCCGGTCCTATGAAGGCCTTGACCCCGTGGCTCCTCATGGCTGTCATCTTGCGCATGGCCAAGAACTTGCCAGCCTCTCCAGACTCCTCAGCACAGAATTTGAACGTGACGTTTGTGCTGTTGAGGTTGGCCTGGAAAACTGCCCAGGTCAGTGCCCCCAGCATGATGTTCTCCCCATTGCTTCTGGGCAGCAAGAAGCCCAGCACCACTACAGTTCCATTGTCCTCAGGATGACCAACGCACTTGTCCTCCACGGGGGCGCTGCAGTCGATGGTAATGGACCTGGTGTTATACACTCTGCCGTCTGGAGCCTGATACGTGTAGCACTCGCTCCTGTTGCTCCTGGCGCAAGAGTTCCCGTTCTTGAAGGTGGTCAAGTTCTCGTTACCACCCGCTTGGACCCTTGCACGCACGCAGCTGATGAAGATGACGAAGGCCAGAGACTTGAGGAAGATGGACAGAGCTCTTGTCCGACTCGCTGACCAGCAATGCTGGCGCTGCTTGGGGAAGTCATGGTCAAGCCGCTGTCCGAACGTAGATGTACGCTCGCTGGTCACTCGAGGCATGGTCAGGATGCAGCTCCTGGTCAAGATACAAAATCTTGGATTAAATTACAATCTTTCACGGTTTTAACGAGCACACTTAAGTTACTTAAGTTAACTTTTGGGTTCTCTGTTCATATAGACATCAAGTTTCGAGTTTATATTCAGGTGTCCCCCTCTGACGATTTTTTTCGCAAACTATCATTAGTCATTAGTCCACTTATATGTATGACACTTTGGGACGTTAAAGAATTACGTCATCATATTGGTGAAGGGGTTATGCAAGTTTGATAAGCGGTATTTAAATGTGATCAGGCTTTTGTGTGACAAAAATAAATTATTTAAGATCTAATTTGTATACGGATTTCGAGGAAGATGATGTCGAGTGTTGACACATTGTGTGATGGGTCTGAAAATCACGTTTATTGTGACAGAAACACTTGACTGTTGCATTTCCTATGCACTGTGGATGAATTTAAATTAATTATAAGCAAACTAGTGTCTGAAATATGTTTTCTAAGCTAAGAAATCGTATATTAATTCACAAGAAGCGAGTTATCGTTAAATGTATGGTGAATTTAACTCTTCACTGATGTAGCGGGTAACGGTTTCAACAAGCAAATTAGGTTGGTCCTTTGATGCTCGTTATAACCGAGTTTCGACTTTAGTTGGAGAAATTGGAATGTTATTAAACTTCGTCCAAAGTTGAATGTGTCACAAAAATCGGACCGTTATGGACTACGGGGATGGGAGTTTGTTGGTTGGCGCGAGAATTTTGAATTTCCAGACCATGGTAAAACCTCAATGTAACGACTACTCCAGGGTTTTTGTCGAGTACCTATAATTGCAGTGTTGATTAACGTGACCTTAATTGCCACATTGGAAGATTTCTGCAGGCAACTAGACTGGTTGTGAAGAAAATAATGGAACCTTTTATGGACTGACAATTAGGAATAGAAGTTGTTTGTGTTGACCATATTGCACCAAGAACAGAAAGGTTAATTTTTGACTGCTTTCATGGCCACCGCAGACAGTACCAAAACCCTAAACTCCAAAAGCACCAAAATTCTGTAGACTTTGTGAAGTACAGATTTCGGGCACAGTGCACAATGTATCCAGCATGCCCCAGAAGGGCACGAAATGCAAGGGTTACCGCACACCCGTATGGTTAATTCTAGATTATTTACCTGTTTATATATAAGTGCTATATAATTAGAAATAAATATGACATTCCTTAGATTACCATAAGCAAATTGTCTACGGCTGGAAATCCCGAAAATTTTATGGCATTTTTTTGGCTATTGAAATCCTGAAAATGTACTGGAATTATTTTGGATACTGGAAATCTTGGAAATAAGCTGGACATTTTTTTGTATGGTGGAAACACTGAAAATTTACTGAGTTTTTTTTTTTTTGGATACTGCAAATTTTGAAAAACATTGGGCATATTTTTGGATACTGAAAATTCTGCAAACATACTAATTTTGTTTGGCTACTGGAAATCTTGAAAATTTACTGGAATTGTTTTCATACTAGAAATCCTGAATATATATAGGAAATGTTTTTAGACATACTGGAAATCCTGGAAATACATGTATACTAAATTTTGATAATCGCTGTGAAAATCGCACTACAAATTACTCCATAGGACATCCATGCTCTGTTTCATATTTTTGCATTTATTGTGGTCAGTGTAATGTGTTTTTAAAATCCAGAGGATTCTGGGGAGGAGTTTTCCCTGACTCCTCTAGGGAAGTTGAAGTTTTCATCTCTGGGGGACCCTGTACAATGTGCGAAGTAACTGTATAACCCAAAGCCACTCGTGTTCGCCATATTCTTACTGTTTATTATTTATATCGTAGCAACAACTTTCGTGACATCTGCTGACATGGTAATTTGCTGGTTACCAAGCAGAAATCCTTTTACGAGCCTATTCTCCACTAAATCATGCCATTTGTGACTTGCGGTTGCTCTCAGGCTTCGTTCCTGTCATATGTAAATCTACCCTGGTGAGAGGTGTAAGCCTACTGATACCCTATGAAATATTGACGTCGATATGAAAGCAAATATAAATAGAAAGACGAGTTTAATTGTTGTATAAATGAACGAGGCCTTCGCATAGGGCAAGGCCTTAAGTGATGGCATGATTTATGCCATTAGCTGACATTGATATTGGTCCAATAAACACAGCTTTCAAGAACGATCTTGATGCCAGCTAATCCAGCTTTCTGAAATTGTTCCCAAACAACCGCGACCTTTTCATCGAGAAAAAGGACGTTTTAATCCAGGTGATTTACATGAATAATGCATTTAAGGCTTTTCCTTACATCCCTTGCTTTTCAATTGGATTACAACTTTACGAGAGAGGCTATTTGCATTGTGACTAACATACTGCATGTATTGTCATTTGTCAAATAAGTGCAAAAACATGTACTGGGTGTATTTTTAAATCCGATTTGGTGGTAGTTAGCTATTTGTTTATTTTGATAAATTTGTTTCTTCTCTATCAAATTGTACAAATCCAAACATCTGAAGATTGTTTATAATAAAACGTTTTCTATGACATGCACAGAAACGTAAAAATTACTGTTTTAACCATTTTTTAAATGTATTGCTTATTCCTACTTAATTTAATGATATCGAATTCTTTTAATAATACATGTACAGCATTCTGATTAGGCTTCGAATGTCCTTTTCGTTGAAAAATGTAAATTTTTCCACTGATACAACATATAAAAATCCTCAGTCTGATTTGCTTGATTTGAATAAACTCCTTCATTTTTAATTTACTAAAAAAATTATGCATTAAAAATGTAAATTTTGAAAACTTGTCCTACTTAATTTATTAATTTTGTATTTATCAATAATGCACGTACTGCAGTCTTGTTTTCTTAAAAATACGTACATCTTTTAACTATAGCAACTTATAAATATCCTTCATTTTTAACTAAAAGAAATTTTGAATTAAAAATGAAAAATTTCTTAACACGTCCCCCTATTTAATTTATTAATGACTTTTTCAAAAATGCATGTTCAACAGTGATGAAGTCATGCATTCAAAGTGTCCTTTTTGTGAAAAAATGTAGAATCCAAATGCAGAATGTAGAAAAATCCTCCATTTTTAAAGAAAAGATATTTTGAATTTAGACATGTAAATTTTGATAACATTTGATAACATGTCGTTTATCAAGTGAAAATCAATTATTTCTTAAATATGCGGGCGAAAACAATTTATGAAACATGTCCTCATTTTTCTAAAATTACTATTTTAAGCTATTATTTTAGGAAAAAATAAACATTTGAAAGTAATTATCATTATTATTATTTCTTTTTTGCATAATTTTATAACGAGTATAATTCTCTACCAAACGTCCATTAATTTTATCAACAATTTGAAAATTGTTTCGCCAATCTTTTTCTCATAATCTATGAATTCTGTTTAATAGATTTCCAACGGTTAAATTTTCCAACAAATTTGTCAGACCCAGTGTGTCTTTGAACAGAACATGACCGGAATGATGATGTAGAACCATCTTAAATGCCGTTACCAATAGCACATTAATATCAATTTGGTGGTTGACTTCTGGCCATTTATCTTTGAGAACTTGCAGCATAGCATGTACTGCCACTATTTCCATCATTTTTTGACAGTTTGCAAAAGTTCAAAAATAAATTGAATCAATTGAATTGGCTGCAGGTCCTACATATATACACTATAGTGTATGTCAGCTACACACATGCCCTACAGGTATTGGAAATATTTGATTCATCATGACGTAAGACTCACGGCTGGGTACCCTTACATCTTTTGACTTTATTAAGGTGAATGAAGCATATTGCTTAGAAATACGAAGTTGGATTATATAGAAACATGGTGGTGTGACAATGTGATACTTATTCTAGCGTAAAATATGCTGAATTTGCTTAAAATAGAGCTGAAATGAGGCGGCATCCGTTTCATTTAATCTTTTATATCGTAGCGTTATGAAAAGTATAAATATCCTCCACATGTTACCGACAATGGAAAATTGCTTTTTATAGATCTATAACATGTTCTGCTATAGTGGATAGTTTTACAAGCTCGATCCTAGTCGGTATTTCTGCTTTTAATCAATTCGTGTAGCCAGCCAAACACATACACGTAGGTGTGATTTTTTTCGATGTAATTAATGCTGCAGAAACACCGGTGAAGGCCGGTTTTCACGTACAGCAAAAATTTCAATGAAATTCAAATCCGAATCAAACAAGCTCAATCCTGATTTTCCGTAACTTTTTAAGTTTCCAAGCAAGGTTTTGTGCTGATTTCACACATGTAAGTAGTTCAAATATGATGATATCGTCTTGGGGGGGCACACGATGAGTTATATTTCATGGTGACTACCAACTTGCAAAAATCTGGACAACTTTCAGACCTCAGGGAATTTTGAATTTAAACCTGGACTTTTTCAGTATCAAAATCGTCTTTGTGTTTGATGTTTGATGTTTCTAAAACGTTGCCTGCAACGCTCTAAATTAATCATACATTTTGCATTATTGGTGAGTTAGTTTAGAACAATTTAAATTGCCGTCAGGGTTGCCAGTATTGTCGAGAGATTACGCCTAAAATCCGTTTTTTTTTGGAAAAAATTGTTCGATTTTCATCTATGAAGGTGATTTCGGTCTATATCAATTTATTTGTTCTGAAATTTTCAAAACTGACTGAAAGTGCGTCGTTGGTAAACTAGTCTATATAAAAAATCACTGAAAATATCTTTCGTTAATATTTTCGACAGCAAAAATGTGAAAAACATATTCCTAAAATCCAATATAATTGGTAGTTTTTCACATAAATGTTCATAAAATCCATCCTTGTTTGGTAATGTTCATCAAAAATCTACCATTTGAGATCTAGTTTTTCAAAAAATTTCGCCTATGGCGAATTATTATTGTTCAATGTAGTGTTAAATAAAGTTCTGGATCACATTTAATTCATTATTTTGTGATAATGTGTGTTGTCTTCTGAATATGTACGTGCCATTAGTCATCCCTTCGCTATTGCTACTTGTGTTTTTAAATATGTATAAATCCATTATTGATGGAATCCATTATGGTAATCCATTATATCCATTATTTAAGGTACATTTAAGGACATCCATTATTTGTTGTAAATGCTTACTTAAAATATAATTGTTACTTATAAAAATTCAGACAGATCCGCGTGTTCATTTTTTAACATTTGTCTTCTGTAATTTGAAGCTCATTAATTCTTAGTTGTTATTTCTGGTGTAAGATTTCATCATAACTTTGATCATGCAAGTTAAAAAATCGTCTGGAAAATCCACGTTTTTGTCTCAAAATCTGACAAGGAATGTTTTCGAGAGATTACACCTAAAATCCGTTATTTCTGGTAATTTTTTAATCAAGTTTATCGTCTATCGGTCGATACTCAGCCAGGCAGCATTTTAAACTTAAGGCTGAAGCATTTGAGACTATAATGAAACTAAGGTTTATTTCGATAAGGAGATGAATTGCAACAATCCCTATTGTAGCAAAATCGATTAATAACGTCGAGTTCAGTAGACTTAGTTGCATGCAAACGTAATCGCTGATTAGACTAATCATAGGTTGGTGCAACACGATTGTCTTACATTGCCCAGTATGCAAAAGGTGTTTCATGTCTAAGACTCAGGTTAAAGGATTTTCGTTGAACAAAGTCGCCTTTGCTGTCAAGCCAAGTTCAAACTTTTGTTGTTTTTGTCCAAAATTAATCCCCGAGAATGCCTCGTTGTGTTTTTAGCACGTATTTGGACCAGGTTCAAAAGCTTCGTGTTGCATTAAAATGTAAGAGACACGGATTTGAAATACCATGCTTGAGATAAGGGAGGGAAAAAAACAAGGTAGAATGTCGATCATCCGAACCTTATTCGTTCGGATAATCCGCCATGCGTGGGTTTTCAATAACGAATTTTAAAAAAATGTATTTTGTGTTTGTTAGTTATAATTCTGAGACGTCAGCATACAAATGATTGACCTTATTATCAATTCTACCATTCCCCTAAAATGCAGCATCTTACTTCATGCACTATTGGTGATTTAGTTTAAAAATAAATAACATCTGACGAGGAACGTTTTTGAGAGATTACACCTAAGATCCGTTATTTCTGGAAATTTTTTAATCAAGTTTTGGCTAAAGAGTTAAAATGGTCCAGAACTGCATTTTTGGTGATCTAGTTTATATAAAAACCTTCAAAAATTTCTCTCGTTATTTTTACTGAAAAAAAACATTTCAAGGAAAATATACACTGTATATACCTAAAACCCACCAGTTGAAATCCATCGTACAATCCATCATCGGGATGTTTGTTAGGTAATGTTGAGTAAAAACCTATCATTTGAGATTATTTTTTTTCAAAAAAAATCGCCTATGACGTTTCCTTATTATTATTACTAAATATTGTTTTTAGTAGAATTGTGGCACACGCTTAATCCTCAAAATACATGTATATTTTTTTTAACCTGGAAAAATTAGAAGGTGACCCTGGAAAACCCGGAAAACTTAAGGAAGTTTATTTTCAGAAATAATTAGTCAATATGTGATTGAGGGAGTTTTAGCATCAGAAGCTAGCTATTGCTTTCCCACGCATTGCTAACGCCATCAGTATAATAATAAAGCATGTGCTGGCTCGGATACACTTGGTTACTACTATAAATCAGCTTGTTTGTTTGTTTATTGAAGTTTATTTATAAACTCCCTCAACCGTAAACCACGTGTAAGTCGGGCTAAATCATGGCCAACTTTAGATTTGCCGTTTTCTCCATCCTTTCTTAATTTTTTTTTTTTGAGAGAATGTTCGATCATTTTTCCACCGTTCATAATCTCGGCAAGTTTTTGCTAATTTATCTTTGCGATCATTTCAATTGTGCAGTTCAATGTAATGTTACTGCTTCTTCGGTTAATATTACTTTGAGTGAAATTTTGAACATTATTGCACTTTTCATTAATATTGGCAAATTGGTGTTAATTTGTCTTCGATGTCATTTCAATTGGGCAGCAATTGCTTACTAATTTGGTCTTGGTCAATTTGCTTAAGTGAAATTGAAATATTCGATCACTTTTACACCTTTCATAATTTTGGTAAAGTTTGGTTTAATTTGTCTATTCTATGACATGATTCAATTGCGATTGTTTAGCGAAACATTGCGTTGTTAATTGGGCGAATAGACACAAACAAGTTCAAGTCGATATTTTGGAAATAAACATTGTTATTAATACTATAAAAGTAACTGACGTTACTTGATATAGCTCATGAAACAGAAGCGCTTGATTTCACAAAAAGCAGCCCATGCATCGTTAACGGTAACGGCCATTTAAAGGGCGATTCAGGTCAGGGGTTAACCGTACTGCCGGACACCTCGTGCTGCGCAGCTCGGACATACTCGACAACATAAACATAAAAAGCCAAGCAAGAAAACATAATTCACTTACTTGCAAAGTTTTATTTTCTTATAGACAGCTCAAGACCGAGCCTCACCCTCACTCGAAGTTTTGGTAATTTTATCAGCTTGTTCACAAGTGGCGATGACCCACGTTGACTTTCCCAACGTAGCCTGCCACCTCATTTCTGCTACTGTTGATAGTTTGATGGTATTTTGATCCTTTTTTCTTTATCGGTTTATGCGTACATAAGGAAGCTTTTCAAACTTTTCCAGCACGAATTATAAAGCGAAATGCTGTCGAAACGATGTCTGGCACAGGTCAACCTTAGATGCAATTCTTGGACGATGGTGTCCAGCGTCTGAGAATAGTCCTGGTCAGCCCGACTGACCACTGGAAAAGTTTGAACTAGTCGAAAGCGCTGACTAGAAAGCGTGTGTTGAAGCTCTGCTGTCTTCGACAGAAATGCCATTTCAGAGCCAGGCTCAGGTTGTGAAAGAAACATTTGGCACGAAAACATCCAATGGCAGAGAAGCTTTGATAACGCTAGATAGTATATCGAGCCCCGTATACAGGGTGCACGCTCGTTCTGCATAACGAACAACAGTATACATCAGCTGCGATATCCGAGTTATAATGAAAAATTGAAAAAATTTTTTTTCTAAAATTTGAGAAATCCGCTTACATCAAAGTTCGCTAGAAAAAATATTCAGCTAAACTCTGGTTGCAATTCACATCTATCGATTGAAAAATCCATTCCATTAAAATGGCACTAAAAATATTCATAGAAAACATGTTAACATTAACGATACTCGATTATATTGTTACGTTCTATTTAATCAACCACACCACGTGTCTGGCTCATAGTTAGAAATCGAGAGGGAACAAGTTGCGAGACACATTAAAAATTCGATAGATTGATGCGTTCTATTTAATAAATCACGCCACATGTCTGGCTCATAGTTAGAAACAGTTATTTGGAAAAAATGAACGAAAAAGATGAAAAATCCAAGACATTCAAATTTCACTAGAAAAAATTATGCAAACAAAACCTGGCTATAAGTCACATCAATCGATTGCTAGTGACCAGTTCTATCTGTCCAACAACATCACATGAGGTGCTTTTATTTAGTTAACGAGTTATTGATGGAAAATTCATCAATGGAAAATTCCTAATCGTGAATCCAAGACATGAAAAATTCGCTAGAAAAAATTATGCAAACAAAACCTGGCTTCAAGTCTCATCAATCGAGTACTATTGACCAGTTCTAGCTATCTAACAACATCACATGACCTTCTTTTAATTAGGGGCCGAGTTATTATGAAAAATTGAAAAACTAATTCAAAAATCCACGACATAAAAAGTTCTATAGAAAAAAGGTTTCACGGAATAACCCGTTAAAATTTACAACACTCGATTAGGATTGTTACGTATTATTGTTCTTTTTATTTTCTGAAATTTGATCTTTTAATTCATAGATGGCGCTGCGTTCGAAAATAGCCTAAATTGAATGCAAAAGTGCAAATTTAGCAAAATCGCTGTAATTTATTGAAAATCAAAGATTTTCTTGAGAAATTTCCACCCCATTTTCATAAAAATCCGCTTCTTAATAAAATTCCGTCAAATTTATTATTTTTTTAAAATCGAATTTTCGACTAATTTTAAATACGAATTTCAATTGGTTTCTCTTGTTCAGCTCAGGTGGGAAACTGCAGAGATGGGTGCTGTGGACCTGACACACACCCGGAGTGGTAAGATCCTTTGGGGTCTCCATTGTGGTGGGCATCGGCGGCCCCCCACACCTGAGCGTGGGAGGTTCCCCAGCACCAGGGGTGCTGGGGACCCTCATTAACGAGCCTAGAGGGGGTCATGGTGCCCCCCTAGCGACAAAGTTAGCTTTTTCTTTCTTTTCGATTTGCGTGATCGAGCCTGGCTGATTTCATCTTTTTTTTTGTTAATTTAATTTCAAGTGTTTCAGCTAGAATTCACGGTGTAGATTTACCAATCGGGACATTCCGACAACAATGTGAAAACGTACTGTTTTGCAAATTTTGACCGCTTGACTTTTATTTTAGCTGAAACGTGCATTCCTCGATGGTTACGCAAACTTTGATAATTAAATATTTTAATGAGATTTAACGGCCGGTTGAGCCATGCTTGCCCTTATTAAGGATCACGTATTTTTACTGTTTATGAAATGAGTGTATTTCTGCCAGCCAAATTACATGTATTTTGTCAGAAATTTCTTCACTTTTGTGACTTTTCTTAATTTTTGTGACATTTTAGAAGTTGATCATGGCGTCACTGGGTTGTGCTATTGCAGTGGAGGGAGATTGGCCCTGTAACGTCACTTTGTCGACCAGTGACCATCCTAGAGAGGTCGTCAGTCGTCAGATAAGGTTGCTCGTAAGTGTTACTATTACATCATTTTAAGTATTTATTTTGAGTTTTTATTTACGTTGCAATTCTTTTCAATTGCCAATGGAAAATGGTCAGAGTTACGAAGAATAATGATGGAAAATATATTTATTATGTGTGAATAGTTTATGACCATCAAAATATTTCGATAAATGTTTCAGTTTTACAATGTATAGGAAGTTTTATTTTAATTTTATTTCAGCTCATCAAGCTGTGAATTTGTTTACGAATGAGATCTGGTTTTCAATTCAATTCAATTCAACTCAGTACCCTACTATCAGTAACTGAATACCGTGTGGTAGGGGGGTGTAATCCATCAACCCAATTTAATCGGCAATTACCGCCGCATTTACCGCATTTACCATTTTTGCCAATTTCGTCGATTTTTACCGTTTTTCCCGTTTTTGCCATTTTTCCAATTTTGTCCATTTTCGTAATTTTTATCGATTTTTGCCTTTGGCCAATTTTATTAATTTTTGCCATTTTTGCCGCTTTTTATTGTTTTTGTCGATTTTTACCATTTTTGTCGATTTCTCGATTTTTGCTGTTTTTCCCGTTTTTGCCATTTTTCCAATATTTTTCCATTTTTGCCATTTTTGCCAATTTTGCCATTTTTGCCAATTTAGCAATTTTTGCCATTTTCTCCATTTTCTCCATTTTTGCCAATTTTGCCAATTTTGCCAATTTTGTCATTTTATGCCATTTTTACCAATTTTGCCATTTTTGGGAATTTTGACATTTTTGCCATTTTTGACAATTTTTCCAATTTTGTAATTTTGGCCATTTTTCGTCGATTTTTGCCATTTTCGCCGATTTTTGCCACTTTTATTATTTTTGTCGATTTTTACCATTTTTGCCAATTTTGACAATTTTGCCAATTTTGCCTATTTTACCAATTTTGTTAATTTTGTCATTTTTGACAATTTTGTCATTTTTTTGGAATTTTGCCATTTTTGACATTTTTTCGGAATTATGCCAATTTTGCCATTTTTGCCAATTTTGTCATTTTTGCCAATTTTGCATTTTTTGTGAATTTTCCAAATTTTGACATTTTTGTGAATTTTGCCAAATTTGAAAATTTTGCATTTTTTGGGAATTTTGCCAATTTTGACATTTTTGGGAATTTTTGCCAATTTTGCTTTTTTGCCATTTTTGCCAAGTTGCCAATTTTGCCATATTTGCCATTTTTGCAAATTGTCAATTTTGCCTTTTTTGCCATTTTTGCCAATTTTGTTAATTTTGTTAATTTTGTCATTTTTGCCATTTTTCCAATTTTACCATTTTTTCCATTTTTACCAATTTTGCCATTTTTACAATTTTGCCAATTTTGTCATTTTTGTCATTTTTGCCAATCTTTGCCATTTTTATCAATTTTGCCATTTTAGCCAATTTTGGTAATTTTGCCATTTTTACCAATTTTGCACTTTTTAACAATTTTGCCATTTTAGTCAATTTTGTTAATTTTGTAATTTTTCCAATTTTTCAATTTTTGCCAATTTTGCCATTTTCCCCAATTTTGCCATTTTCCTCATTTTTGCCAATTTTACCATTTTTGCCATTTTGCCAATTCTGCCATTTTTGCCATTTTTACCATTTTTGCAATTTTCCAATTTTGTTAATTTTGTCATTTTTGCAATTTTGGCCAATTTTGTCATTTTTGACAATTTTGCCAATTTTGACAATTTTGTCATTTTTGCCATTTTTGCCAAATTTGCCATTTTTGCCATTTTCCTCATTTTTGCCAATTTTGATAATTTTGCCATTTTTACCATTTGCCAATTTTGTTAATTTTTGCCATTTTTCCAATATTGCATATTTTGTAATTTTGCCATTTTTCCAATTTTACAATTTTTGCCATTTTTACCATTTTTGCCAATTTTGCCATTTTCCCCAATTTTGCCATTTTCCTCATTTTTGCTAATTTTGATAATTTTTCCATTTTTACCATTTTTGCCATTTTGCCATTTTCCATTTTTGCCAATTTTGCCAATTTTTCCAATTTTAAGCCAATTTTCATAATTTTTCCATTTTTGCCAATTTTGCCATTTTTGGGAATTTTGCCAATTTTGACATTATTGCCATTTTTGACAATTTTTGTAATTTTGGCCATTTTTGCCATTTTCCTCATTTTGATAATTTTGCCATTTTTACCATTTTTGCCATTTTGCCAATTCTGCCATTTTTGCCATTTTTACCATTTTTGCCATTTTTCCAATTTTGCCAATTTTGTCATTTTTGCCATTTTTGCCAATTTTGCCATTTTTACCATTTTTGCCAATTTTACAAATGTTGTCATTTTTGTCATTTATGTCATTTTTGCCATTTTTACCATTTTTACCATTTTTGACATTATTACAAATTTTTGCCAATTTTGCTTGTTTTACCATTTTTGGAAATTTTTGCCATTTACCTATTTTGCCATTTTTGCCAATTTTGCAATTTTTGCCAATTTTGCCATTTATGCCAATTTTGTTAATTTTGTCATTTTTGCGATTTTTTTCCAATATTGCCATTTTTGACAATTTTGCCAATTTTATCATTTTTGCCATTTTTGCCAATTTTGTAATTTTTGCCATTTTTGCCAAATTTGACAATTTTGTCAGTTTTACCATTTTTGCCAATTTTACAAATTTTGTCATTTTTTTCATTTTTGCCATTTTTAACATTTTTACCATTTTTGCCATTTTTACCAATTTTTGCCAATTTTGCCGTTTTTGCCAATCCTGCCATTTTTGCCATTTTTGCCATTTGCCAATTCTGCCAAAATAGCTAATTTTGAAATTTTGCCAATTTTGCCATTTTTGCCATTTTTGCCATTTTTCCAATTCTGCCAAAATAGCTAATTTTGCCATTTTTGCCATTTTTGCCAATTTTGTTAATTTTGTCATTTTTGCGATTTTTGACAATTTCGTCATTTTTGCCAAATTTGACAATTTTGCCATTTTCCCAATTTTGCCATTTTTGTCATTTTTTCCAATTTTGCCATTTTTGCCAATTTTGTCATTTTTGCCATTTTTGCCAATTTTGCCAATTTTGTCATTTTTGCCATTTTAGCCAAATTTGACATTTTGCCAATGTTACCATTTTTACCATTTTTGACATTTTTACCAATTTTTGCCAATTTTGCCATTTTTGCCAATTCTGCCATTTTTCCAATTTTACCAATTTTGTCATTTTTGTCATTTTTGCCAATTGCGCCATTTTTGCCTTTTTTGCCATTCATGCCATTTATGCCAATTTTGCCATTTTTGACAATTTTGCCAATTTCGTCATTTTTGCCATTTTTGCCAAATTTGACAATTTTGCCATTTTCCCAGTTTTGCCAATTTTGTCATTTTGACAATTTTGCCATTTTTCCATTTTTACCATTTTGGCCATTTTTACCAATTTTTGCCAATTTTTGCCAATTTTGCCGTTTCTGCCAATCCTGCCATTTTTGCCATTTTTACCATTTTTGCCATTTGCCAATTCTGCCAAAATAGCTAATTTTGAAATTTTTGCCAATTTTGCCATTTTTGCCATTTTTACCATTTTTGCCATTTTTACCAATTTTTGCCATTTTTGCCAATTTTGTCATTTTTGCCATCTTTGCCAAATTTGCCATTTTTGCCAATTTTGTTAATTTTGTCATTTTTGCGATTTTTGACAATTTTGCCATTTTTGACAATTTTGCCAATTTCGTCATTTTTGCCAAATTTGACAATTTTGCCATTTTCCCAATTTTGCCATTTTTGTCATTTTTGTCATTTTTGCCATTTTTGTCAATTTTGACAATTTTGCCATTTTTCGAAATTTTTTAATTTTGTCATTTTTGCCATTTTTGACAATTCATCCAATTTTTGCCATTTTTGCCAATTTTGCCATTTTTGCCAATCCTGCCATTTTTACCATTTTTGCCATTTGCCAATTCTCCAAAAATAGCTAATTTTGCCTTTTTTTGCCAATTTTGTTAATTTTGTCATTTTTGCGAATTTTGTCATTTTTGCCATTTTTGACAATTTTTCCAATTTTGCCAATTTTGTCATTTTTGCCAATTTTGCCATTTTTACCATTTTTGCCATTTTTATACCATTTTTACCATTTTTGCCATTTTTACCAATTTTTGCCATTTTTGCCATTTTTGCCAATTTTGTTAATTTTGTCATTTTTGCGATTTTTGACAATTTTGCCATTTTTTGCCAATTTCGTCATTTTTGCCAAATTTGACAATTTTGCCATTTTCCCAATTTTGCCATTTTTGTCATTTTTGCCATTTTTGTCAATTTTGACAATTTTGCCATTTTTCGAAATTTTTTAATTTTGTCATTTT
>JAQGAF010001691.1:0-28453 GCA_034687865.1 Kryphioiulus occultus
GGCGTTGATTAGCCAAACCAGTAATTTTACTAATATGCGTACCCCAGCGCATATCATCCGTGATGGTGATCCCCAAGAATTTCACACTCGAAACGACTTTTAAAGGGACACCATCCAGATTGTAGTCTGGTATGATTCTCGCCCTTTTTCGGGAGATCCTCATATACTAATCCTCTATAAACTAATATTCAGCACCGGTCCTGAGGATATTTGACAGGTTCTACCGTACCTCCGATTTTTACGGTATACTTTAGTTATATCACCATCTTGAAACTGCAGTTTTTCAGCACGAATATTAACCTTTTGGGAGATCAGTTCACCCTGGTAGGCCGAAACACTTAACCTTTGACCTCGTCTTTACCAATTTGTTACCAGCTTTGGATTTTTAGGCTTTCAGAGTAACTTTTTCATCAATTTTACCAAGCCGAAGCTTCAGACGCTATCATAACGATTCCAGTCGATTTCACGCAAAAAATCCACTTTTTCGCCTCATAGTTTTCGCACCAATTACCTACCCAAATAGGCTAAATAAGTCACTGAATAGGCCAAAAATGGTAGAAAACCTACTGTTTTCCTCGTATTTCAGATGCACAGCCCAGCCCAGCAGCCAGTCGAAAACTGAGGACGTTTCCGCCCTATTGATGGGGCACTCCAGCTCGTCCAAATACTTCAAAAAAAAAAAAAATTATGATAGTTTCTGGTGAGATTTAGCACATTTGCCTATGCTTGTCAGTGCTGTTCTACCTTCTCAAAACACTCGGACCATTGGGGCGATTTGATGTTTCTCAAACTGTCCCTGTCCTCTATTTTGTAGTGGCGAATGTGTTGATCTTCCAGCCAGGCAACTGCGCCTCTAAACTGGGCTTCATCTTGAAATTAAAACGCAAAAAACAAACTAATTCAGAACTGCTGTTTGGTGTTCGAATCGAATTTCGATAAGCCTAACTCATTCTAAAATCAGCGGGTTTTGATTTGACATTTCCAGTGATTTTAAATACCTTTCAAGTTGAAATTTTCAGGGTTGTGGTGCTTCAGCGCCTTGAGTTTCCTCTTGAACATGTCTAGATCGCTGTCGTCAACGAAAATCGTGAAAATTTCGCAGATTTCAAAGATACAGTGTACATTGGAATTGCAGCAAACTACATGGTTATTGCACCACACCGCGCAATACTGTGGTTAGGATTTCCTGTCCAGTGTGACCAGACGATCTCCCATGATGCAACAGATCTAAAACAAAAAGGAAAATTGATTGGTTAGGTTATGGTTTGGGTTAGGGCGAAAACGCAGTTAGGATTGGAGGGCAGTGTGACCAGAGCATTTCCCACGATGCAATGCTTCGCTAAAAACAAAAGAGGAAAGGAAATTCAAAATGCAAAAATTTCCCAAGAATCTCAAGGAAAGTTAATGAAAACGACAACAAATTAGAGATTTTTCAGACCGATTAATTTCACGAGAATGATATTGATAATGCACAAACTATTTGAAATATTTCAAAGTATTTTAAAATTTCTGAAAAACAAGACAATGAAACGTTTTCGTGGAAAATCCAAAACAAAATAGAGTAAAATTTTAATAACAGAGATTTTCCGGTAATTTAAAAATTAACGCCCCTTGCCAATGACAATACAAAGGAATAAGCAAGAGATAGAACTCATTTTTCACAAGTGCACAGCAAATTTAAGATTATTTTTTAAACAATTATTGGCAATTTTTACGACAATTTCGTTATTAATTTCATTCAAAGAATTGCTCGTATTTCTTCACCCTAACTTTTACAGATTTTAAACAAACTTCCCTGACCATAAATGCTAAAATATTAGATAGCCAATGTATGGAATGTTATACTTATTGCTCAACACATGTTGTATAAACATGAAATAGAACGTAAATTTTCCTAACGATTTGTTGAATTTAATTGACTTTATCGAAATAAACCATTTTCCTTGACTTTTCTCTGAATTTTACAGGTTTTAAAACAAATGTTCCTGGCCTTAAAATACTAAAATATCAGATAATCAATGAATGAAATGCTATATTTACTGCTTATTACAGACTGTATAAACACGAGATAGAAGTTAATTTTCATAAGGAAAAAGTGAATTTATATTAGTAGTTTCTTTAGTAAATTGATCTGCAATTTCGTTATTTATTTATTTCACATAATTATCTGTCAACTCAACGCCTCTCCTTATTTTTGTCAACTAACACTTCTCTTTGGTGTTTACCAATACACACTGCTTACAAACTGCTTAAACACGTTTTCAAATACATTTGCCAATAAAGTTTGAAACTAAATGTATTTAAAAATGTATACTAAATTGTATACTAAAATGTATACTAAAATGTATACTAAAATGTATTTTTCAATGCATGTCTTATAACGCATTTCTAAATGCATTACCATTACATGTGGGATTATAAAACTGCAATAAAACAATTTTTTATAAAACTTAAAACATATTTTTGTATATAACTTTAATAAAACTATTTTTTATATAAAGTTTTAATAAGGGTACAACAGAATACTGAGTGGTCATTTTTTTAAAATTTATTACACAACAAATTTATTAAAAAAATTACACAACACATTCTCCTACACACATACTACATTATAATATGTATTACAAACGCATTTTCAAATGTGTTTGTCAATACAGTTTGAAATTAAATTTGTCTCAATCTACAGGCATTTTAAAAATGTATTTTCCAATGCATGTCTTATAATGCATTTCTAAATGCATTACATGGTTAATTGACCATGACCTCTCTTAGCTACATTAACACCTCTCTTTGGCGTTTTCCAATAAGTAGTTATGTGAAATGAGTTGAATTTCCCCGACTTTTTCCAAGTAAATCAAATTTCCCTGACAATTCCAGTTTTTCCAGGACAGTGGGTAACCCCATTAATTGACCAGGACCTCTTAGTTACATCAACAATACATGTGCTTTCCACATCAACCATCATGAATCATCAGTTTGAAACCATTATTGGCAATGCTCATCATCATGCTACAATCAGCGTTTCACAACCACTTCTCAATCACGTTTCCCTTCACAACTAAAGACCTTTCCTCTCAGATTGACGACCAAATCGGTCGTTGAACCGGTTTTGTCGACAACGACTCCGTTTATAGATTTTTCTGCGTCGCAGAGAAGAGAGTCCAACGCACTATTAAGACGTGAAGGGGAGGGTTGGAGACAAGAGTGAGAGTGAGGGTGAAACGGTGTAGTAACCTAGGCTGATTATCGTGTTCAGTCATCCCTCCACGGTGAGTGCAACCGGTCTGAATCGTCGTGAATTCAACCAGAAATCGCAGTCGATTCGGATGAGCTACTGAGTGAGTGCTTGGCAGAAGAAAGGTTGAGAGGGAGGTGGTAGTGTGTGTTAGTGTGTGCTAGTGAAAGTGAGACAGAAAACGTTAAAAATGTCTGCAGAGAGTGAAAAACAAAGTCCAATGATCGAAGGTTGTGCCCAGGAAGATGAGGAGAAAGGCCAGAAGGATGAGGAGGAGAAGGACAAGGTTGTGAGTGAGGAAGATCAGAGGGTGAAAGATGAAAAGCCAGAGGAGGAAAAAGTGGAAAAGGATGAAAAAACGGTGAAAGAGGAAGTTGTGAACAGCAGGGAGGTGAAGGACAATAAGGAAAAGAGGCAAAATGGAGATGGAGGTGTAGGAGGAGGAAAAAGGGAAGGAGGTGAAGGAGTTGAAGGAGGAGGTGGAGAAGGTGAAGAAGGTAGAGAAGGAGGAGGAAAAGGGGAAAAGACAGAAACCCCAGAGGCTAAAGCCAGTGCTGTTGAAAAGGACAAGAAAAACGGGAAGAAGAAAAAAGGCACGAGTGAGGAAGATGGAGGAGGAGGAAGAAAGGAGTCTGGAGGATTCGAGATCATCGCCATCAAGGAAAAGCACGGACAGTTGAGGCAGGCTGTGCCCATCATGCCCCTGCCATTGGCCATCGTGCTGTGCCTGGTCAACGTCATCCTGCCAGGAATAGGTAGGACCTCAATGCATAATTTCACGTTTAAAAAGTTGCCAAAATAGGAGAAAACCTCGTGTTGGTACAGTAGAACCTGCCTAAAATAATATCCTCTCTAAAATCTGAAATAATAAATCTCCCTCCCTAAAGTGATATTGAATAATTTGTATTGGCCCCAATGTGTTTATAAGGGAATTGTAAATAATATCAAACATGGTAGCAAAAATATCGTAAATCATTTTAAAGACATTGAAAGAAACAGTCAATATTCTACAGCAATCATCTTTTTAAAATCAAAGGTGTAAAAGAGATTTTTGGGCACCCTGTATATGGCACTCTACAAAACTACCCCTTACCAACTTTCCCTGACCAAATCCGATTAATTTCCCTGACTTACCAGATAAAAAATGCCAAGTGTAAGTAAAATTGACTTTACAGTAGAACCTGTCTAAAATAATCCTGTGGAAAATAATATCGTCTTGGGACCAATGTATAAAATAATAAACCTCCCTAAAGTGAGCGTGAATAATTTTTATTGGCCCCAATAATTTTGCAAAGGAATATTAGAGAAGGAACGGCAAAAATATCAAACATTGAGGCAAAAATATCGTAAATAATTTTAAAAACATTGGAAGAAACTGTCAACATTCTCCAGCAGTCATCTTTTTAAAATAAAAGGTGTAAAAGATATCTTCGGGCACACTGTAATTGCAATATATTTTGCAATTCGTAATGCATTTCACAAATCATTTGAAATGCATTTCCTTTCAATGTGGAAAAAAACCTCCCTGAAGTGATATTGAATAATTCGAATTGACCCCAATAATTTGCAAAGGAATATTAAACTGAAAAAAATATCAAACATGGAAGCTAAAATAATAAAACTCATTTTAAAGATATTGGAAGAAACTGTCAATATTCTTCAGCAGTCATGTATTTAAAATCAAAGTTTTAAAAGAGATTTTTGGGCACCCAACATAACGAGATTTGGGTTTCTTATTTCATTCAATATTTCAATAAAAATATAAAATATATGGTGTTTGAAAATCGTCCTTCAGCGTTTAATCATGTTGTAGTATGTTTTTGGAATGAAAATTGTAAGAGAGATTTTCATTAGAGGTTGCAAAGCAGATTCATTATTTTTTTAAAGCAAAAATTTGGGTTATGCATGTTTGAAATCCATCATTTCTGATCTGATTTTGATACAAATTTCCCCCAATTTTACATTTGTTAAGTCAATTATTGATGTCTGTCATCAAATGCGGGGAAGGTTGAAATTGATGAAGAATGCCAACTGTGTATGTTTTTGCAGTCTTTTAAGAACAAAATCTGTTTTAAATTAAGGAACATCTCGCTTGTGATCGGTGATTGTAGAATTGTATATACAATGTACTTGCGCCTCGATCAAATTAGATACAAACTTTGATGTACTACGTTTCAGAGAGTTAACTCTTCAGGTGCGACTATAAAATGAAATACAAATGATTTTGGGAACGGACATTTTTCATAAAAGCAAGGGCTAACCATGCCCTAAATCGTCGAGGCTTAGGACCCAGACAATAAATTTCTTATCTAAAAACTAAAGAAACGTGGAATAATCAATAAACAGCATAAAACTTTGTAATAATTACCATTATAACATCTTTAAAACAGCTACATGTTTTTGAAACAATCAGCAAGAACCAAACGTAGTGCATCTTTGTTTTCTAATAAAGTTTGTATCTTAATTTGATCGAGATGCAAGTATACACAATTTTAATTCCACAATGTTTGTGCTTTTAGGGAACAATGGAGGAGAAAATCTATGATCGGCAAGTAACAAAGCAGTCTTTAGCATGCCGGGTGGTAGATGAGCAGCAGATTGAACGGCATTTCAATTTTTCTGATCTCCAAGAATTGTATGCTTTCACCCCTGAAAGGGTAAACAAGCGGCCTACCCCTATGTTGCCAAAGGTCAGTGGAACCAGCAATTTTTTGTTAATTGGTTTGCCTTTGTGATTAATGCTTTACAATGTTCCTTTCTGCGGAGCTTTACAACCGCTATGTTTTTTTTAATATGGTCCAGCCATTCGTTTATGAGATTTAATTTTTTAGTTCCTCTGCCTCAGCATAAGCTCTGCATATAAAGATAATATTGAATGTATAAATGCTTTTGGCATAATCAAAACCAGATAGCAATGAATTTTTAAAATTGCTTTTAACCAGGCAATACTTTTATGAATAGTTTTGATGGTTAAAAAAAACGAAACATGCATTGGTTGAGAAATATCTCGTTTTGTTTTCCAAATCCCAGGATCGATTATTAGCAGAGTTGCTGATAAAAAAGAAAGACTTAATTGTCAATTACCACGAACACGACTCTCTTCTTGTTAACCAAGAGGCCGAAGAGTTATCTGAAGAGGAACGAAAGGCTGCCTGGGTGGAATACGAAGTAGAACGAAAAGGAATAATGGATGGCAGTGAGTTCAGTTTCTGTTATCCAAGTTGTGCTTCCGCAATAATAGGCCTACTACTTATCTGATATTTAATTATGTTATTATTTATCTAATTATAAAGGCGGTCAACAGATGTCTCAAGGGCTTTATGGATATAAGCTGGACATAGCAAGCCTTATTCATGGAATTCAAGAAAAAGTAAGTTGTGAATAAATATTATTAAATCAGTCTTCAGCAAATTGAATGTCATGGATTCTTTGGCTTTTTGAGTAAATTGAATAAGTTCACAAATTAATATTTTAGGCCATCAAGTTTTTACGTGCCATTATTCCTCTAGTTCCTTCTAAAAATAGCGACTTTATGATCTGTCCTCCTCTAATTCTCTAGGAACCGGGACTGAGTGTAAGCGACTTAACAGCTAAGTTGCATGACACAATTGCTGCAATTCACCAAGCACGTCGACAAGCACTGGAACAACAACGGCAAGAGGTTAGCTATGGCATAAAGTCAAAATCCTAGTATTGAACATACTGAGATCATTTTTAAAGAAAATACTTCCTTTCTAATTGATTTTGTTTTTCCAGCTTATAAGAGTACAGATGCAAAATCAACAAAGAGAATTAATAGCAGCGCAACAAAAAAGAGACATGATGGCACAAGTCCAGCAGCGAATTGCGGTAGGAGATTTAACACCTGAGCAGATTGCTTGGTATACGCAGGTCATGGGCCCCGACCAAGCACAGTTGAGCAAGCTTCTTCTTCAGCAGCCTAATTATAATGTTACATCTGGTAATCCAAGTGCCAATTCAAAGCCAGCATCCAGTCTGCTGGCATCTTATATGGATAGTTTCAAAAATGCATCTAAAAAATGAGGAGGACAAAAGGTTATTTATTGGGGTTCTTGTGTTTGCTAATTGGGCCCGTTTCTATGACGTTCCCATCTAATCCTTTACTTAGACGTCTTGGTTAATTGTTTTGTGGATTAAGCTGTGATACTTTCATACGATTTATCGGCCAGGAACTGTAGTGGAAAGAACAACTGGAATTTGTAGCATTGTGAAAGTTCCTCGAATCACAATCTGTGAAGTTGGAAGATCATGTTGATCTGAACGGTGACATGTACATGTACAATGCATCAGTATCTTAATTACAGTGAGGGTATTTTTAATGTTAAGAATTTGGCAACTGATACCACTACTTTTACCTTTTGTAGAACATTGAAAGAGTTCTAATGTTTTCCTCGCATAACGTATATATTCAAATTTTTTAATTTATTATACCCTACAAACTGCAAATTCTAAAATTTCATGGTGTTTTTCATTGGTTCCACTTAACGAGTTCTTTTACCACTCCCATTATTTGAGATTGTAGCCTTGTTGCTCATTGGGATAAAGAGCTGCTTTACAACAGCATGGAGTGGTCTCTGATAGCTTTTTATCATTAACAAATTGCGTGCTTGTAAAATAATTGAGGCACTAGATATTCAGTTGTGATAGTTTTGATGATAAAAACTCAGCAGCTCTGATAACAAAAGAAGAGAAAAAGTCGACCTTTCCTTTATTTCTTATGGCCTATAGAAATATTATTAATTTTATCCATTTTAATTTCATAAACTCAAAATGTGCATCGCAATGCGTGTGGGGAACAGTCACCTTAGGCTTGGTCTACTGGTAAAACATTTTTAATGAAAGCATCAAATGATAACCATCAGCATTAAGTGCACATTTTTATTTATTCACTAGGCATTCTTCAGTTTTATAACCTACAGAAAATGTGTGTGCTCAGAGATCGTGATGCTGCTGATCTAATGACAGGCATGGATGTTGTTGGCATGCAGATAGCTTTTTCACCTTTCACATGGCTAAATCAATGATGGGATTGCTATATATTAAAAATGCCATTGCTTCATAAAATGATGCACACATACATAAAAATTTAACTAATGCGTGCAATAATATCATAAGTCGTTCACAGCCTCGTGTTGCTGATGGTTATTAAACGGTCATTATTAGGTTGAAGATGCAAAAAAAAATTCCTTGTTTTTTTAAATGATAACGTAACGAATTCCAAGTATGCGAAGTGTAAAACCCTAGCGAACTACACATCTGTTACCAAGAACATCATTTAATCCTTCATGTAATGGAAACTCGTGCAAAAACCTGAAGGAAACCTGGCGCCCTTTTTGCTTCACATCCCTGTTGTTGGCTACTTTTCTTTTTTCAGAATGTTTTTTTCTAAGTTCGTACCATTTTTCTGAATAGTCAACTGTTGTAAACGTACTGCAAACAGATTTTACTTGTAAAGCTTATGGTACTTGTAGATCTTTAATTTAAGTATTCTTTGTCCTTATTTTCATTTGTGTGTTTGTTTGTACTTCTTTGTAGTGCTTTTCAAAAATTAATTAAATGGAAAAGAAAATGTGAAAAAGTTTCATTATATAACAATTGTTCTTGTGAATATAAAATGTTTCCAGTCACAGCGCTTGTAGGAAACGTAATGAACTGAAAAAAATCTTAGAATATGACATTTAGTGGTTAGACAATTTTAAGAATTAATTGTGAAAATACATTTTGGGCTACCCTGTAGTGGACTTCTCTAATTTCCTTAGTGGGAGCGCCTTTGCTTTGCAGTTTTAAGCATATGACAGTGGTTTGGAAATTTCGTTAGTATCGTAAGCTAAAAAGTAACTTAAAATTTCTACTTTTTACTAGAACTAAAATATCGGAGTAAATTACTGAACATACAATTTGATAAACTTACTTTTTTGGAACATTTTATTCGTGATATTACCGCGTGTGTTGGCCTTTGAAGATTTCTTCTTTGCAATCACTCCAGTGATCCTTTCGTCTCGGGAATTTTTGCTTTCGAATGTTCAGTAAAAATATCTCCAGTTCGTCGTAAAACCACCACCTCCTTCAAAATAGTAAGTAAATTTCATTAAGATTAACGTTTATACAATCCATCATAGGTATCAGATGTCCAGAATACGCCTTGTATAGTCTGTCATTGGCCAAAAAAAATACAGAGGTTAGGCCTAAGCCTAAAATTTTCACAATCATTTTTCGTGTTGTGTCATATTCAAATGGGGAAAATGTACTGCTTAAATGCGCATTATTATAATGCTGATCCGATTTACATTGTAAAACAAAAATTAGCTCTGCTTTATACCCTGGTTGTACACATTGATTGAGTGAAAGAAAGAAACTAATCACAAGGTTATTTGGGTGCAATGCACTTTTTAATAGTCACACGTACATGTATATGTGAAGCATCTAAATTACCTGATCTTCACGGTATTACTGAATTCTGGTATTTGTATTATCCTTTAAAAAATCATGTCATATGTGATGAGATCGGGTGGAAAAACCTACCATACGTTCAATCCAAATACTACTTTCATGTGTTATACGGTAAATGCCAAAGTGATTGTGAATCTATCCTGCACTTTTATAACAATTTGAAAAGATCATGGACACTGTACTTTCATTTATTGGACATAGTATATGAATTAATTGGATCTTTGAATTGACGCCTGAAGTTTCACATGCATGACTCAGTCTTTTATAAGCTGAATCATTGAATTACTTCTACATAGGTCTACGTGATTGCTGATAAAAAATTATTAATATTTCACGAAGATTGACAGCTGCCAAACTGTTAGTTCCTGGAATATAGGGCCTAAATGTATTCAGATATGCTTTGTCATAGTTGTTTTCACTTGCATATTTATTATAAGGATCACCCTGAAAAATAAAATGATGTAAGTAAAAGTTGAAGCAAGCCAACGTTTTAAAACTTTTGGTAATTTTTAAATTTCTATTTCTAGGGTATTTCTATTTATACTATAGCTTAAATTAAAGATATATAGTGCAAAATGGCAGGGGTGAAACAACTGACCCTAAATCCTGAATTTCGATATTCTTATAAATTGTCTCCATTTATTGACGAATGGCCTACGTGATAACTGATCTCGGTCGCCTTACAAGTGGTTAGTCATTCAGCATATCTTATTATCAAAAGGAAGTAGTCTACTGTATGTACGAATACTTTTTTAATCATACTTTGAAAGAGCTAGTAAGTGGTCAACATTCCAAGGACAACCATACTGGCTTTGGCTGCAAATGTCATCTACTCTAGGGCCATTTTTAGCTGCTGCCTTTTGATATATCTATGCACGTTTACATTCGACCTTGCTGTCAAACGGAGTTGCAATTACATGTTGTTTGGAATTAGCCGTTAATTACAAGTGGTTTAAATTATTTTATGACGTGGGCATTGTCCGGAAAGTTGTATAATCAAGAATAGGCCTACTGTCTGTGCCTCCCACAGACTAATATGGCATGCAGGTGTTTATTCTCAGAAGTGATGCAAGGCACGTTTGTGCATATAACGCGCTTTTTTATGCTGAATTGCTTCAACTAATTTCTGAAATTTGAATTACCAAAACTCGTCGTGAGATATGAAGTTTTGTTATCGGCTTTTGGGATGCACTGAGTGTTTATGATAATATCGCATGTTTATATGTGTCCCTTGTGATGGCAGTGTTTAGAACGTTTTTCAGAAGCTGATGATGTAATTGGCCACGAACGGAAACCCAGGCAGCTACATGTGTCCCAGAATGCAATCACTATTTCAGTTCAAATCACAGGGTAGCCTAAATAAGGAAAATTACAGTTTTTTCTCATCAAACTGATAATCAAATAATAATTTATAAGGGCAACAGTGAAATTCTTTTGGCCACTGATGTGCTTATTTGGCTGCTGGACACTTGTTCTACATTTAGATTGATTTTTGGATTGTCTACACGTACAGTATCTACAATACTGCCCGTAGATGATTTGCAACCTGCAGTGTTTCTGTTCGTCTAGAAATTTATCAATAATGTGTGTCATTCTTCTGTTGGTAAATAAAACCATGCATGTAAACTTATCACACAGCGTTCAGTTGTGAATGATAACACCCCGGCCCTCCCTCCCCTATCTGCTCGTTCCAATAATGCTTTCGAATTCAGAAAAAAACTTCCAATTTTGTCTTTTTGTAGATGGGACTAATAGAAGGTCATGGAAACTGAGTGGTTGCGCAAAAGAGATGGTGCGGCAGCCTTACGTCCAAGTTACCAAGCAGTGAATGGTGTTCAACCAGGTACAAGTGGAAATAGCAGCAGTGACGAAGAAATGATCGACCTAACCACGAACAAACATGCTTCAGAAGGGCTGGAAGGCGCCCAACTCCGCAGCTCAATCGGACTTCACGCCTCAGGTATTTTTAATTTTAAGCAATACAGGTCTGGATAGGCGAGCTGCAGTGTCATAGTGTTTAAAAGTGGGCTACTAGACTGCGTTTTACATATTATGTGACATTTTTGTACATTGTATCACGGTTCATCGATAATTGTGTGTTGCACTGTTTGTGACCCCAACAGTTGTTAGCTTTGCAATCTTTGCAGTTTCTGGGATATGACGCACCCTAACTCGTGGTGTTAGCATTCTCAGAAATTATCGTTTTACTAGAAAGTTGGTTGCAGGTGGTGACACTGTTTTTCTGCCCGGGTTGTTTGCAGTTTCATGATGACGTGCACGAGAGAATTTGGACTTTGACTTGGTAGCTTATGTAGGCCTACACGCAGCACGAGAAAAATGATACAACATTATCATGTGAGTTTTACAGACGTTTATCCAACGTTTTTAACGTTGGAATGTACGTTTATCGAAATCGTTAGCAAAAAAAGCTTATTAAGATTCGGAGGCGGGAAAAACATTTAGCCTATAGCTGTTGATCATAGTGTCAAATATGGCTTGGCATTATTCCTACTGAGTTGTTTATGCTAGGAAATGCACACCTGTGACCTGAAAGGTTAGGCCTATATGAAAAAAATGGAAATGTTTTGTTCAAATTCTATTTAACCTAGACTGGCATGTGGTCGTGGAACATTACACGAGCAAACGTAAAATTAAGAACTAAACAGAACGTTTGCTAAATCAAAACTTTCGACATTAAAATAATATTGCTACAAACACAGATGATTATGAAATTTAATTCTATCTTAAAAACAAAAAATCCAAAAAAAAACGTTTGACAAGTCCACATTAAACGATTTCATGTTATCCTGCTTTGCACCAACATTAAGTTTTGGCTGTTCTCTTTAACTTTAGTTTTTATTGCCCTCAGTGGCTTGGCAGTTCTATGATATGTCATTAAATTTACTCATTGAATATGACAATGGGAGCAATTTGTCGATCAGGATTAATTTTTTGGTTCGACCTCTGTACGTAGCTCTATAGCTCTTCGTTTACAAGTTTAATAATGGTAAAACTAGTTCTACGTTCTGATATGATTTCACAGCTTCACATCTGCTTTATGTTCATACAATTTGGCGACAAATCAATAAGTGACAGGGTGGAAAGTCTATGCTGTGTCAGTTAAACATGCAGGTGCAAAGCGCACGATATTTGCACATAGACTTGCTTCGCCGAGTATTACTGTTTAGTCGAAACGAATATCACTGGAATCCATGTAGTGAATGTAGCAGCCATCTGCATGGTGGAGCCATCTGCAATTTGCATGTATGATTTAGATAATTTTATATCATAGGAAAGACTGCATGAAGCGTCAGTTTGCATTTAAATTGCAGGTACAGAATTGTTAAGCTTTACTTAATCAATTTATTTACTAAACTTTAGTTTAAATAATATATCTTTTTTTTCTTTATTTTTCTAAATAAGCGACACTAGTCAGGTCTTTGGTCATGAGAACGAATCTGGGGATGGGATTTCTTACACGAAGCACACGATTTGCAACGTCCTATGGTACATGATTGTCCTTTCTGTAAACTTAGTCAATTTAAAATAAAACAAGTGGTGTCGCTTAGTCTTCTTAGCCATCTTATATTGGCCTAAACATTCATGCCTCCAGTTAACTTCCATAAAAAGAGGCTTTATTGAAAAATTGGGTTGAGTTATGTTTGCTGAAAATAACTATATAATAATGCAATATTACTGGATGTAATATTAGCAGTGGTTTTATTCAATACTAATTCGTAAATTATCATCCGATTTCACACAACAGGAAATAATCTGTTGTAATTCAGCCTCAGCTTAAGCTACCAAGTGCCTAAAGCCCAAATTCAAAGAAATGCCTGTATTTCTTGGCTAAATTCAACTTGTGTCCTTCGTCAATCGTGTTTTTTTCTAGTTTTGTTTCTAGCGCTGTTATAATTCATATATTGTCCAAAGTGATTTTTGACATACCGGTACAGTAAGTCCCAACAGTTGCATTTTATCTCTAGTATGTGGTAATTGGAATTGGAAATTGGCTTTCTTTTTTGCCGTTGTTTATGCACTTTATCTGCATGTTAAAGTTTTTATTTTAGCCGCCCCTGAAATATAAAAAATGGTGAACCTCTGTTTGAATTCTCACTTGCGCTGCAACAGGTCGTGCCCGCTGAAATCTATTAGGAATTCTCGAGCAGAGAATATTATTCAATTGAGATCAAACATTTCAACATTTTTTTGACAGTTTTTTGCGTGCATCGATGGCTTCCTTGGCGCTTTTTATTTGGCATCTTTATACATTTGATTTGAATTGGTTTGGTTTTGATGGTGGAGCCATCTGCAATTTCAATTTTATTTTATCCTTGGCTTTCTAGTTTGTGATTTCTGGATTGGCTATTTAGTATTGAGGTTCTTTGTGTGTTTTACTTATACTCCTTGGTTGTAGAGTTCATTTTTATTTTGCTAAAAATGTTCATTTAGTTTGTTAACTGGAACAAGTCGAGCAAAGTTTAGCAAAATATAGACACAAGCTTACATGTATGTTATATTGTGAATTTGACGTTTCAGGTGCAAATGCTAAATCTATCATTAAAACCTAGATGTGATTGGCTATCATGGTACAACAGACGTGTGAACCTGCAAGAGCAATGTTATTTACTTTAAGCAAAATCGCCAAATCAACAATGTAATTTTTGATAGCGTAATTTGAGAGGTGGATATATCTTGGTATATTTATCACTTTGGTTTGATTGAACTTTGGCTTAATTTGAGACTGGAAAGATTTTCCCAACATCATTTTTAACAAGCTGATTGGTAACTTGTAATTTTAAACGTTTCAATATTTGCAGGAGTACCGAGTATTGTCGATAAAAATGTTTTTACATTCTCAAGCAGCACCTGTATTTTATCTGCCATCGAACACACCAAGGCTTTTCCTCTGTCATTCACATTTTTTGTATCATTTTTGCAAAGGTGTTGGCCACTTTGAATCAAACCCCAGTATTATCACTTTTCAAACAGATTATGCTATCAATCATCCTTATCATCCAATGCTGTTTATAAAATGTAGATCCATACAATCAGCAGACATTTACTGCGTTTACTTAAACCTCAATAATCCGGTTAATTTAATACTTGCATGCATTAGTAGCAGGCGAGGGCTTTTCAGTTATGCCCGAAACGTTGTCTCACAAGTTTCTAAACATTTAAAACATTTCGTTTGCCCTGTCCAGCATTATGGTTGAGCGCAGAAAGCCATCCAGAGTACAGATCGATTATGAAGGTATATGTTGTTTCATTCAAAACTATGGCAGGCTTTTAACTTCATTCAATGGAGACCACGATGCTTGTCAATCAGTCAACTTAGTTTGCATTTGAAATGGTTCTTACTGATAATCTATGGACTGTTTTTTTATGTTAAATCCAGACGGTTATATTTAGAAATTGAGAGGTGGTAGTTATTTAATCACTTTTGTACCCATGAAAGTCTTAATTCAGATCAAAGCACATGGTCATTGATAAGCAGATAGATCCATTCAGATTCATCTGCCCAAACATTACATGTATATGTATTTTAGCATTAGGTTGCTATTACTCATTTTCTGTTAGATTCCCAATAATTTTAATGTCACCATTGGCTTTGCTCGATTTGCTCCTGCAGTTGTTTTCGTTTGCTGTGGCAGTTTCAGTTATTGAACTTATTTAGCCCATACAGTTGTAGGCTAGAGCCTGCAGTTTTTCTTGTTGTGCTTAACTTTGCATGTTCAGCATGTGTTTGATCCTTAGCTAGCTGGCTTTTGGCTTTTACTAACGTGAGGCTTGCCACTCAAGGCCAATTTCCATTTTTCTAGTGGAAGTGGACGACGATACGTCGGAGGTTGGGAGCGACCAAGCATTGCTTTCAGCCTCCTCCAAGCGTTATCTTGGTTTTGACAATTCTTCAGGCACGACAAACCCTATGACTGAATCGGACGACTTGCCTCCTGGAATCGGGCAATATGACGATTTCCACACCATCGATTGGCTACGGGACATCGCCCGCGACCGCATGAGGCATCGGCACATACACAAGAAGAAAAGGGACTCCATATGCAACCTGATTCGTGGGGCTCATGATGCTTGGTCTGGATGGGTCTGTGTCTTCTTGGTTGGCGTCATAGCTGGTAAGATGATTTTCATCATCTAAGGCTTTATGAGCAGGACTCTGTCTTTATTTTGACGAAAGACTGATTTCTATTGGTGATATTTCTTTTAGGATGCATGGCCGGCGTTTTGGACATAGGCACGAGGTGGATGGCAAACTTGCGCCAGGGAATATGTCCAAAAGCTTTTTGGTTAAATCGTGAGCAGTGTTGTTGGGCATCTCACGGCATGAGATTCAAAGAAGATATTTGTCCGGAGGTAACTGCGAAACATCTGGATTTGGTGTTTATATCTACGGAGAACGTTCTTGAGCCTTCTTGTAATGCTTATTTTTTTATTTAAAAGTGGCAACTGTGGTCTGAAATATTCAGTGCTGGCCGTGAGGGTGCCGGTGCTTACATCATTAGATATATATTTTATGTTTTATGGAGCATGTCCTTCATTTCATTGTGTGCTTTGCTGGTCAGGACTTTCGCACCATATGCTGTGGGGTCTGGCATAACTGAGGTAATATACAGTGTCTGATTTTATCGTGAAACTGCGGGTAATTGAATACTAAGTTCTGGAATGTCTTTTTTCCTGACAGATTAAAACCATACTTAGTGGCTTTATTATAAGAGGCTATTTAGGAAAATGGACCCTCATTATTAAGTCGATTGGCGTTATGCTCGCTGTCTCTGCTGGACTTAGCTTGGGGAAAGAAGGACCTTTGGTGCATGTTGCTTGTTGTATTGGCAACATTATTTCTTATCTTTTTCCAAAATATGGCCGCAATGAAGCAAAAAAAAGAGAGGTAAGAAGAGTTTGCTAATCGATATTTTGTGTTACTTGTAGTTATTCACCAATCTGGAATGGTTATTTTAGATATTATCAGCAGCTGCAGCAGCTGGGGTTTCCATGGCTTTTGGAGCCCCTATAGGAGGAGTACTCTTCAGTTTGGAAGAGGTTAGTCACAGCTGGCGTTTCCCTTATTTTCTGTTTTTTATTTATTTATTATAGTTTTTCAATCGATTTTAGGTCAGTTACTACTTTCCCCTAAAGACGCTTTGGAGATCTTTCTTTTGCGCTCTCGTTTCTGCCTTTATTGTGCGTTCCATAAATCCGTTCGGAAACGACCACACCGTTCTGTTTTACGTGGAATACAGCACCCCCTGGATGTTTTTTGAGCTCATTCCGTTCATTCTTCTCGGTGTACTCGGAGTAAGACATGTTTTCTTAGTCTATTTGACCCTATTGAACTTGTCGTTCTAAAAACTGAAAATTGTTATGGCAGGGTTTTGTCGGAGCCGTCTTCATCAAGGCAAACATTCGTTGGTGCCATTATCGCAAGTTTTCTAAACTGGGAAAATATCCCATCACAGAGGTATGGCTCTCTAATTTTTGCTGTTGATTCTTCATGAATCGCATATTGATTCTTCAAAAATTTGCATTTGCATTTCTATTTTCCAGGTTCTCGTTTTGACCTTCGTAACTGCTGTTATTAGTTTCCCAAACCCATATACAAGGTAGAGCATGAATTTGTCAATTGATAAATAAAGTTAGCTCAGTATTCTTAACATGATTTATTTTCATTTACAGGATGGACACCAGCGAGTTAATATCAATGTTGTTTAGTGAATGTGGGCCTGCTGACAACAATTCACTGTGGTAAGAAATGTAATTTATAGTACTGTTAATCAACCGTTTTCAGCTATATTTGAACTTATTGGATTTCTTTTTATTTCAGTGATTATAAAAGGGATTACAGCAACGTCAATGATCCTGTCAAATTGGCAGCAGCTGGTGAAGGAGTTATCGAATCTGTGTGGTTGCTGCTATTGGCTCTGATATGCAAATTGATATTTACTATCTTCACATTTGGCGTTAAGGTAAGAAGCTCACATAGTGTTCTATTTAAATATTATAATAACTTCCTCATTCAAATTGTTAGGTTGGGAAAGTATTTCATACGATTAACACTCAAGGTTCTTCTTTTTTGGTCCTAAGTTTGAACAATTCGACACATATATTTCAGGTGCCTGCTGGTTTATTCATTCCCAGTCTTGCAATTGGTGGCATCATGGGAAGGCTCGTGGGCATAGGAATTGAGCAGTTGGCCTTGTAAGCATTTTTGAAGTTTTGACAAGAAAATTTGATTTTCAAACTGCTTTCGTTTCCTATAGTTTTGGATAACTCTTGTTGTTGTTGCTAGTTATTACCCACACCTGTGGATATTCAGCAATGAATGCAGTGCTAACTGCATAACACCGGGATTGTATGCCATGGTTGGAGCTGCAGCTGCACTTGGAGGAGTCACCAGAATGACAGGTAGTGTGAATTAGGGGTTGTGTCATTGACTTTTTTTTGGGAAAGATTAACTAATCGCGACTGCTTCTTAGTGTCTTTGGTGGTCATCATGTTCGAATTGACCGGGGGAGTCAAGTACATTGTGCCGTTAATGGCAGCTGCCATGGCCAGCAAGTGGGTCGGTGATGCATTAGGCAAGGAAGGAATGTATCCTTTTCGCTCACTTTCTTTTCAGTTTTGTTTAGAATTAAGTTTTACGATATCCAATAAATCATCTTGGTATTTTCTAGTTGTGGAGACGTGTCTCCCACTTGTTGTTTGGAATCCTTAATTTATTCTTTCAGCTATGATGCTCACATCAACCTAAATGGGTACCCTTTTCTTGACAGTAAAGACGAATTTACCCATACAACATTAGCAGCTGATGTCATGCAGCCCAAGTAAGTACATTACATCATTTTAAAATCAACTCTTACAATAACCTTACGTTTTCAGTAGTGCTCGTTTGTTTGATACAAGTTATCTTTTACAGAACTAGCGAGCTGTGCATGCTAACCCAAGACAGCATGACTGTAAAAGATGTTGGTAAGCCTTTATACTTTTTAAAGTTTTTGAAGATATTGAATGTGGAATGAGGGCAACGTAATACATGTAGATGCTCTGTTATTACAATTTGAAAATGTGATTTACTGTTATTTTATGTTACTGCTACTAATGTAATGTTAATTTATCAACCGCTTTATTATTGCAGAGACTATCCTCCTGGAGACAGACCATAATGGGTTTCCAGTAGTGATATCGAAAGAATCTCAGTGTTTGATAGGATTCATTCTCCGGCGAGATTTGCTTCTCGCAATTGGTGAGCTTTCAGTTGGCTATTTGACAAACTTTGTTAAAGTTACTGATTTAACTAGATATTACGCGTAATTTCAAATAGGCAATGCCAAATCTACACTCGAAGGAGTGACTAGCAACTCAATTGTATTGTTTACGAACGAAATGGAATCACCATGGATCGGGCCTCCACCGGTCAAGCTTCGCAAAATTATTGACTTGGTAGGTTATCTTAATTTTATTTAATCTGCATTTGATTATTTGTTAAATTGTTTCTTCTGTTTGTAGGCACCTATTACCATCACAGATCAGACTCCTATGGAGACTGTCGTTGATATGTTCCGGAAATTGGGACTTCGTCAAACATTAGTAACAAATACTGGGTGAGTGGAGTTTGCTTTCTGTAGTTTTAATTTAGCAGACTTCAATTCATTGGTATTTAGCCGAATAACCAACGCGTTATGTCTATAGTGGATAGGAGAATCACTAATGAACCCTGCTAAAATCGATTCTCATCATTTCAGGAGGGTATTGGGAATCATTACCAAAAAGGATGTACTTCGTCACATCAAGCAATTAGCTGATGAGGATCCCCACACTGTACTATTCGATTGAACCAGCCCTAGAATTAATTATCTCGTAAGTACGTATCGCAGCAGGTTGTTTTGTAGCCAAATGAACATTCCCTAATGGATAATCATGGAAAATGTCCCGATGACTGCATTTGAGCAATGTAGCATGAGTTTGCTTTCTTGCATCGATCGAACAGCTGTTCAAATTTAAAACATTATTTTTAACGTTATTTGTATGTGCATTGCGTTAAAACCTGTGCTTGACTTACTTGTTTCACATGCGTTGGTGCACATTCAAATTATTTTTCATAAATTATCATTTAACTTCTGCGCGACCTGAAAAGCGACCCTTTTTGGCGACTTTTTTTTAGCACTTTTGTATCACAATTGCATGCCTCGTTTAAAATGACAGACAGCAGACCTTATACACAATTAGGATTTTTGGAGATGCAAATTGGTAAACGCATTACTTTGATTTCCTTTATCAGTCCACTCGTATATATTCGGAAATTTCTCAATCACTGAACAGTAGGGGGTCCAAAGTAACAAAAGTAGCTTATAAAATTCGAAAAGCGAACATAACGAATATAAAGTCCAGCTAAGATAAACTATATGTACAGGATTAATTAAAGAAATTATAACAACAGATTTTGAAATGTTTTTTTTAATTATTCATCAGTCCTAATTTGTTAATCTACCCCATTGACATCGCTTTAAACTTGCATTATTACCATTAATCCTAATTGTGCATATTCAAGGACAACTTTAGATACAGTTTTCCATATTGTAAACGTATCCCATTCGCCCATCGAAAAAATATAAGGAAACAACTTGATTAAACCCAATTTGGTCAAAAGAAAATTTAGATTCTCCACAGAATTGTTTTTTTAAACTTTAAAAACGTCTTAAAAATTGATCTGTTCAGTCCCGATAATTCCGTTTATTTCATACACCTTGATCAAATTAATGCCTGCTTGTGAAATGGTGGTTACGTTTATAGTCTTATATCCACTGTAATTAAACTTGTCCCCAAATCCTGCAAGGTCACTCAGTTACAGTATGTATTATTCTTGCAATGCGACTATTTATATTTGTGCTACATAGAATGGAAGAAAGTGATACTTCTTTTCTCATGTGTATATAGTAGGGATGTCTAGCACAATCATTGTATTTGTATTTGGAAGTCTTTATTGAGATGCACCTCAGGTGCCGTGACTAGCGTTTTACACAATTATTTAACGTAATTATGGCTGGAGTTTGTGTTGACAACGTTTACTTGAAAGCATTAAGCGTTTATTAATAAACATCAATTATTCAAAGTTTATTGCAAAGTTAGCTATTTTGTCCCATGCAAAGGTAATCTTCTGTTGGAAGGTTCAATGATGAACACGAGCAAAGTAGGCTCAGTTGTTTGTCATTTTAAAGCTGTTACAACAAGTGACAACACCCACAGCTTTCCAATTTAGCAAAATAGAACGTCAGTAAACACATTTCGAAAATTCAAATACTCAACTATCAGCCCAAAACCATTTTTAATAATTGGAGCAAGCCAATTGGACAATTATATTTAAGCACAAATTTCTAAATACTGTAACATCACCCGTACAGTGCTTCAATCTCCTCTTTTAATGATTCACAATTATATTCCTTTAGGCTATTTATTAAGTGAACTGCAGTTGCCCGAGAAGATGCTAACCTTTGAGTGTCCTGAAAATAAGCAAAAATTGGAGACTGGGCATCAAGGCAGAATACATTTGTGAGCTACAACAAGTGTACCTTGATGAACTGGTCTGTGTCATTCTCTGATTGAAGATTGACCTTTACCAATTCAGCAAAAACTTTATCGCTCAAGAATGGATTCTGCATTAGAGTCTGAAAATGAAACAGCATTGTTAATTACATGATGCCTTTGCATAACTTCGGGAAATCGTGGGAAGTGACCTCATTTAATGCTGACACAGGGTTCTCCAAAACTGTTCGCAATTCAAACGCTGGCATATCTGCAACAAGTGGCTGCATGGCATCATATACGCTCTCGGCTATATGTGGACTGTTGCAAAGCTTTAGATTTGAAAACACCTACAGTGGCATATTCACCATGAATACATGTAAATGTATACCCACCCATCTACATTTGATAAGCATGTCATTAAACTTACTTTCTTACAATACATCGCCCATTTTCGGGCTCGGTGTAAATCTTCACAATCCCATTTTTCGTTGTAGCTCGCAATTGGGAGAATTTCAGTAAGAAAATAATGAAAATTGCCAATAATTTCAGGTGGCACAGTTGTCATTAGCAGATCAGCTGCAAACGGTGACAAATTCCAAATTTCCACGTGAGTGACGTGGCTTGCTGCTATTGGGTGATGATAGTCAGGTGATACTACCAGGGGCCACCCATAAATTGCGTGTTCCATTTTCTCTGCTTACTTGTTGAACTTGAAGTTGTTGTCGTATATACATGTATGAAGATTGCCAAGCTTGTTTTCGTCCACATGCAATAATGGTAAGATTACGTACAGTAAATGGTAAAAACTCCTCCCTGGACTTTCTAATATTCGTCTCTCTTTACTGTCATCTCGATAATTATATGAAATAGAACTCAAGTATATAAATGTACATGTAGACCTATAGCCATGCAGCAATTGTATTTTCCCTCCAACTCGTTACATCTGAGGACTTATTCTTTAGTCACTGAAATAGCCGGGCGCTGAATAGCAATGTTAATAACTAGGATTAACTCATCCAATCCTTCGTGCACATTGACATGATTTAGCTGGGCTAAGCTAGGCTGAGAAATCATTTCTTGGAAGTCTGGATTGTTGTAAGCTTCAGTCTGAAATGTAAAGCATTCCTTTCAATTCATTATACTTGGAAATTTTCTTGGCATTATGCACAATTTTCAGCACCTTTTAAATAAGGCCATACCTTTAATTGATGGGTAATGTGGTCGATTTGCTGTCGCCAGTATCCTCGACCTGGACTCCCCTTGTGCAGGTATCTTGCAATTCCTTTATGCTGTTGACGATCTTCAGTCTGGCATTCCTGTTCTCTGCACTCTCTTTTTTCTTCTTCCAGTGACTGACATTCCTGATCTCTGCACTCTGTTTTTTCTTCCTCCAGTGTCTGGCACGATTTGGATTCTTCTTCAAATTCATTTCCAACTCTCTTTGAAACCATCTGCACCTTTGGCACTTTTTGCAGTGGTGGATTGCGGGATGATAATCCAATTTTTGACTGATCAATTTCAGGGTCTGTTTGTGTGTCTTTGGCATCAGTGATAACTGTAGCCTGAATATCTTTGTCTGCTTTCTGAATAACTTCTAGTAACTGTAACAACCATGCAAAACCAAGTGTGTGGGCGTGAGATCTTTCACCATGTTTGTAGTCATGTTTGCATGAAAAGGCACAAACATGAATTTCTAAACTTAAAAGTTTTGAGGTTTTACCTTTGATGATGTGGTTATAACATCCATGTCGTTTTGAATCTCGCTTGACATTTGTTGTTTGTCACTGGGAATGGCAGTCTGATCTTGCTCATCAAGTCGATTGTCCATATTAATGCACGTCACATCATTTGACTGTCTATATGGCACGATAATTGAATATAACGTATGATTAAAGCTTATCATTGGTGGGAATTGATTGGGGATCAAATAGTCCTACATTAAGGTTTAGAGTTACTTGCATGTCATCTATAATATTATCTTGAAGATTCACTTGCTCGGTGTCTTGTACTTCTGGTGCGTTACCTGTGGCGTGAATTCCATCGTCCACCTTGTTATTCTCTTCATTGGCAGAGTTTATTTCATTAATTTTATTTTCTTGTTTCTCGAAGCTGCAATTGCTATCTGTAGGGCAATATGTTGTCTTGAATACCTCACTAAGAAAACGAATTGTGCTTTGAACGGGGATGTTTCGAAAGAGTTTTAAGAAATCTTAGGTTATCAGTAACATTCACTTGCCATTTTTTTTGCGATATGCTAAAATTGCATTCATGTATTGGCAATTCTCCAATTATCATTGGAACGCATTACTGGAATACTTGTGTTATCAGGAATTGATACTTACTCAAGTTCATCTAATTCCGCATGTACAAAAGATGGTATTTCGTCTTCATAAATGGCAGATTCTTCAAACCTAAACTCTGCTTGATCTTTGTTCTTTTGCTCGACAATTGGTCCAGTATCATTTTCGGCTGGATTTTCCTTGCTAGCGTATGTCCCAGTGTCTGGAGCTTTCCTGTCGTTGTGAATTTCTGCTATTGACATTCTCTTCCTTTGCTTAGATGATGCTGGGTGCGCGGCCACGTTAAATGACTTGGTCACCACTGGGCTTTTCTGTTTGAGTTTTTCAATTACTGCAACAGCCTTTACAGTTCGAGGTTTGTCGCTGCCTTTCAGGACAAAAGGCTTTGTGTACCGCATCGTCACGGTGTTGAGATTCCAGGTCTCAAATGGATCTGGCGTACGTCCATTGACAGAGAAATATATGGCGGCACAGGGTGTGTCGCACGTAATCTCTATGTAGGTTCTGGAATCGATGCTCTGCTTTCCCTTGTAGTAAATTGGATTGCACAAGGGCGTTATGGAAGGTGCATTAATGGTCATTGTACCCATTCAATTATCCATGGATATCTGAACTTTTAAATTAAAAACTATATTAGGTTCTCTCAAATATGCCGTACTTTATGTTCTTGTAGTTTTTTCAAAAAATTATCGAAGGAATGTTTATGGCTTAAAATTTAGATTTGAGATACAACGCCTTTATCCATAATGTCAATAACAACAAAAGATCGAAAAAAAAATGAAAAAATTAAAACTATACTGCCATGGTACATGATTTGAATCCATGCAGTTTACCCACTAAATTTTAATGCATAATGCAACCAGAATACATTTTTGGGTTGTCCTATTACTATATATCAATTCACATACCTCATTACTACAAGTTTATTTATAGTACATCTAAGCCTACCTTTTTAATAGACCATTAACAATTTATGGATTCACTTCCTAATCGCAAAATTAGTGTTGGCTCGTCTTGCTGTTTTGAGTTGTGTGCACATGTTTCTTTAGTTGCTATGGTTACTCAGTTGTAATTGATTGGAAGAGTCGAGGGGTACAATATTATAATGGACATAACGAGATTCTGATGTGCATTGTTGAAAACGATTGGGCCAGTGGTTTCAAATTATTTGTTCTAAAGTTATTTAAAATTGTTTTGATCTTCAGTTTTTTAATAAATTACAGCAATGACTTTTTCAATGATTGTGGCATTGTTAATGATTCAGTTTTGCAACATTGAAGGTTTTGTCATTCGTTGCACTGTAATGCAGCTTTGGTATTTTTGTCAAATTAAACAGAATGAAAAAACAAACATGAACAGTTAATATGAGATGTTTTCTTTATTTTTCATTCACAAAACATTGCGCAGCATTTTGATGCGTATGGAGGAGTTAGAGTAGGCTAGTATTTGACATGCTGAAATTGTTTGCATGATAATCTTGTTATTGTATAGATGAATTATTTCCGGAAAACAAATGAAGGCTGGTATGATTTTTTTCTACAGCTGACCAATTGCATACTGAAACCCACCAAAACAGCCAAACAAGTTATTCACAATGATGAGCCTGGAACTCTCATCATTGTGAATGCCAGGAAAAATGACACATTGACAGGTACAACTTGCAAAACAAATTGATAAGTTGGCTAAACACTTGAAAATCTGAGAGTGGTTTCATTCTACTGGCCTTAGCGTGACAAAGCGTGACAAAATGAAAGCTAAAACGATAGTTCCCAAAACTACACAAGTTGCAAAAGCATAAAACGTTTCCTCGTCGAAAACATCCACAAAAGCAGGGATCTGATTATACAATTTGTTCATCACATTTATGCCTTGCACCTTAGCCATTTTTCTAATACGTTCCTCTCAGCTTTTAGAGATTACTAATTTTGCCGCTATTTCCTTTTCAATTTGCTGGACTTCGTCTTTAGTGGCTCTTTAACTTCTTCTGGTTTGTAAAATGAACTGACGTGCTTGTTGAACAGTATCAGCAGCTCAGTGATGGAGAGGTTTTCTGTCTTGAATATCAACTTATTCTTGCTTTCTGTAAAAAAAGTTGGAAGACAGGTTGTCTTACTGCATGAATAATTCAAAAATAGAACATTTGACGAGATTTTGTTGCATTTTCTATTTCAAATGTCTATTTAAATAGCAATAACTTACCTAACGTTACTGTAATCAAAGGCTCGGACCTATCATTGCAAATTTCTGTCTTAAACATACATTTTCCGTTAGTCTGACGGTACCTTTCGGCTGAAGTGAAATGAAGAAAGTCCCTGCAGGAAAAATAACATGTTTATGAATACTATGTAACCTAAGCACAGTATGTACATGCATGTAAGAGAAAAGTCAGTGAATTTAGCAGCACGAGACTGCTCCAAGCCTGAGTGTGCCAATTTAGGGTATGCTTTCCTACATACCACTTTCATAGGCCTATAGAGTTCAGATGGGAGCATAGAGCATACCTTATAGAGGACACATTCGGATGAAAGGGGTCGAATTTTACTTCAACTCTCTTAGCAGCCTTAAGATGAAAAGCTTTCAGTGCCTTAGCAATAGCCGATGCTTGTGAAACATGATCGGGAAGAGCTCTCCAAACGTGAATTTTAGGAATAAACAATTTCGTGTAAAGCATGGCTAACAGACACCCTGTACTTTTAGCAATGTGACCCGATCTCAGAGCCAACATCAGCGAATGGTTTAGGTATGATCAATACAAAAAAAAGAAAATGACTAAACAAACATTATCAAATTAAAAAGGACTTCTAGGTACGTAGTTGTAATGATGGCTTTTTCACAAATGGCGTAGGCGGCGCTACAACCCAGAGGCAAATAGGGCAAATTAGCGTAGGGGGTGAGATATGTTATGTTTGAGCGCGCGAATTATGAATTCACTTATTTATTCTCAAATCTGGCTTTCACGCATTTTATGTAACTAATGTACTGAGTCTAAATTGAGTTTATATCAACCAATTCCAAGGAAGACAATTATTTTTCTAATACTTATGAGATGGAAAATTCTTCAGGAAATACTATGTACGGAGTGTATGGAGTGTAACGAAAAAAAAGAAAAAAAACTCGTACTGATCTCACATATATTTGCATACCCCTGCCATCAACTCTGTATCAGTCAGAAAATATTTTGCCAAGGTTTTTGCATCACAAACAAAAATGCAAACATTGTTGAAGGGTTGGGGCGTTTTCACTTTTTTTTTTCATTTTGTTCATAAAAGTTCATCTGTTGCTAAAATCTTCGGGTTTTTTGATTTTTGCACTCGTATTGGGGTCCTTATTCAAGATCAGATCGAAAAAACCTAAAAGGTCTAGCAATTTCCACGATTTCTGGAGAAAAAAACCAAAGGCTATTGACTTGCATTTTTTTGCTGTAGAAACCAAAAATGTTGCTAAAATCTTCGGGTTTTTTGCTTTTTGCACTCGTATTGGGGTGTAGTTTCACGTGCCACGTGAAAAAATCCCGAATTCGATAGTCGAATTTCCACGATTTCTGGAAAAAAAGCAAAGGCTATACCCTTTGAGTTTTTTTCATGGAAAACAAAAAAGTTGTCAAAATCTTCCGTTTTTTGGCCCATTACACTCGTATTGGGGTCTATTTTTAATATCAGCACGAAAAAACCCGAAAAAGATAGTGCAATTTCCAAGATTTCTGGAAAACAAACCAAGGCCTTTTCCAAGATTTCTGGAAAACAAACCAAGGCCTTATCCATGCAGTCTACAGTGACGGTGTTTTGCATATTTTATTTTAATTTTTGTGTGTGTAGAAAAGGACAATTTTCATATTTTATTTTAATTTGATTTTATTTGACAATTTTCATATTTTATTTTAATTTTATTTTATTTTAAGTAGAAAAGCACAATATTGTTAATATTCCCTTATGTTGTTGTTTTTCAGGCCTCTTCAACCAATGAAATGAAGAGATAAGCTATTTGATACACTTTGATATTTTCATAGCCTCCCATTGCCTGGTGGGGACATTGTATTTTGACGTAATAAAATCGCGCTTTTTCTACTTAATTAAGCATTTTGTGGTCTATTTACATTAACTAATCTAGAAAATGAAAAATAAACTGTTCCAAATAATAAAATTCACAACCAAAAAAACAACTGTTCAATGTAAGGCAGAAATACAATATTTTGTCACTGATTTCTGTTGTGCGTTGATTGCTTATTCCGTTACGCGCGAGACTTGGAAGTTTTCACTTTTTTGCTAGTTGCGGGCTCGAGTCCTGCGGTGCGACATTTCCTCCATTGCTCTCCTGGAACTTTCTCTCTCCTACTCTCCTCTCACCTCCCACCGTCCCCCTCTTGGGGGACGTGGGTCCCCTCGTCCACGGAACCCTGGAGGAGGGGGACAGGGTGAGTGGGAGGGAAGGGGGACTAGGAGAGCTTGGGGGAACTTTTGGATTTAGGCTATCTCTTTGATTCACTTCATCTACAGGTTTATTGAATTTCAAAATATCCTTTTTTTCTAATTTTTAAAGTAACCAGTAAACATTTTTAAGACTTTATTTCAAAAAGATTTATTTTATTACACGATAATAAGTCTGAAAAAAAGGAATGAAGCAACACTTGACGATGTCTTATAAATTAATCTTATTGTCACGAGTCCAACGCTGACACAGCAAGGCCCCCCACACATTCACTGCCACGGATTTACATATTTCCTCGAGCGATGTTGGCTAGTTAGATGCAAAACAAGCAATTTTACACGTTTCGAGCGCTTAAAATGTTATAAGGATGCACGTCTGTTATTGGGAATTCGTCCATTTTGAAGAACATTAGAGAGTTTCAGCTCCACGTTAAACGTGAACGTGACGAAAACGTGTGACGTCACGTGTAGCATTGCAAATCAAT
>JAQGAF010001692.1:0-28439 GCA_034687865.1 Kryphioiulus occultus
AAACTGGGTAATGGCTGTGTGTTTCCCACTCGGTAATGGAAAACCAGATTACATATGCATATTTCTCATATGTAAGTGTCGCCCTCTACGTAACCGCGTTTTTTAATTGTCGCGTTTTTTCTTTGGTATGTCTTGAGTATAATATTCAAAACAACCCATCACGTTATTTATGATCGACCCCCGTGCTCTTCAGATCTCATGACATCAACATTGATGTAATGCTTATGCTGTCAACGCAAGTGTAGCGTCATGTTATTCGTAAAAGGCGATGTGCTCTCAAACTGTTTGTTTTTGTACGTTGAGGCTCCCTATGGTGGTCAGCTTCAATTGCCTTGTGGAATGGGTGGGAGTCGAAATTGGTTTCATTAACTTAGGTTCGTCAATAGTGCCAAATAAGTCGTAAACACGAAGCCTAATTTGGTAAATCAGAAAATGTGACTGAGTCATAATTTGGCGGAAATTGCTCTGGCGCCACGTTACATTATGACGAATCTTCGATAATATTGTGTTCAGTGACCGTAGTTGGAATGTTTCGTTACTCAATATAATTTGTCGAATTTTGGAAACTTATCTTTAGAAGTTTCAACGAAAATGCGTCAGTGATAATTTCCCAGACTACGGCTTGCGAAATTCAGCTACGTGCATGTAAAAATCGTTTGAGAATTGGGAAAACTTGTGTTTTAACTATTTTCAAAAAAATAGCCTTAAATTGTTTCTTATTGGTTCCAAAAAGGTAATTCGTGCGCGTTCAATTTCGAGCCAATTGCACTACTGAATTTTCAGGGTTCCCACTTTCTGGATGGTCAAGGAAAATCAGGGAAGTGTAAGTGACAGGGCATGTCTTGGAATTCGTGAAAATGTCAGGGAATTCGTGAAAATGTCAGTGAATTTATGAAAATGTAAGGGAATTCGTGAAAATGTAAGGAAATATCAGGGAATTGGAGAAAATGCCGGGTAATTCGTGAAAATGTCAGGGAAATTGAGATAGTTTGCATCAGCCAATTGATTAACCTCATCTTTTATAAAAATGTGGGATAAAATCCATCATTAAAAAAAAATCTCGTGGAAAATGTCAGTGAAATAAAAAAAATAAAAATGTCAGGGCATACCAGGGAATGTCAGGGAATGTGACTTGAGAATTTTATTGGGAACTCTGATTTTGCCTTCCATTTTGGATTATTTTACAACTATTAGAGATGAAAATAATATATACATGTACATGTATGCTCAGATTTTTTTTTCTGTTCGTGGTGAGAGTAGGCTTTATTAATTAGCCCTGTAGTTCTAATTCATCAGAGTAATCGCGTTGAAAAGCAAGATTCGAACCCGTTGAACCCATTTCATCCACCAGAAACATTGATCTTGACCTTGCGAAAGGTCATCCGACTTCAGAGTCGAATCAGCATTATACAGTATGTGAAATGTCGCCCAATGTGTCACGCACACGAACATAAACCGTTTTTATGGTTCCATAATCTGCCAGACGATAAAGTTTCGCAGTTTTTCGGCGAAATTTAAGCACGTGTCAATGAAAATAATACGCTTTCTAAGACCTTATTTTGCATGCCTGGCGTTTAATCAGTTGCGTGGGAGTCGTTTTGATATTTTTTTTCAATGGGTGCGCTGCCTACGTGTGGCAAAACTGCATTTTACGAGCAGTTTGAATTCAATGGACAGATTGATTCCTCGAACGAATTAGTTCATTGGTTGGCCAGTTATGGCTGACGATTTTGATGAGAATTTATGGCCTAATCAGAGCCCAAACAACGTGGTTGAACGCGTTCTGAAATGCATGCCAGTCATCCTAGAGGACGCGTGGGTTGCACCAAACTACTGTGCAAACTGGTGCATTACAGACACCATTTCCTTCGTTTAAACATCGTATTTCACTCATTAGTTTGACATTCGTGGCGTCTGTATTGTTGGACAATCAGAAGATGTTGATGGCGGACATTCGAGTTGTTTTTATCGCAATGGTTGAGGATGGAAGCGTTTTGAAGTTCGTCTTTAATGGGTTGTTATAAAATAATAAATATTAAAAACATGATATGTGACGATAAGTTATGTTGACTGTGCTCAAGAAAGATCATATTCGTGCTGAATGCATGATTAGGGTTTGATATGCAAGTGGGCATGTCGTGCAAGTTTCATGTTGATGCAGATACAGTAGATTGATGAAAATGATGCTAGAATTAATTGGCTTTCAATGTTTAGGCAATACGCATGTAGTTGCTAGTCTGATGTTGCAAGTGACAAGTATAGCTTTTGGTATGTAGGGTGCTCTTAAAGTTCTACACTCAGTACAAAGTAACAAAATATATATATTTTTTAAAAAAAACTGTTAGGTACCAAGAAACAAAAGGTTGAACCGGTATATATGGGGACCCTACACAACCATTTTTACTGTCAATTTCAACAAATACTGACCGTAATACTAAACGTGTAATGGGTGCAATATCGATGGATTGATGTTTCATTCTCATTACTGACGTTTATCCGATTTTTCGTATAAATTACTGTCAGTATCGTATTAATGAAAGTAACACTGACCGTGTAGGGTCCGCGTAAGGTTTTTGGTTCTTGTACTGAGTGAGTTCTCTAGAAGCATCAGCAGGTGGCGCTGCAATCGATAGCATCGAAAATGGCGCCTGCATAGGAAAACCCTCAAGATGACCGCTGATATTTACGTGACCAAATCTCCAATCAGTGTAATCGCGCAATTTCTGATGAGTTGCTGATTGTTCAAGTGTGGAAATCTTTTTTGAATTTCATTTTCTTTTGAAATTGTCCTTAACACTGATCGATGGTTTGGTATCATGATAAACTGTTCCCGAAAACACATTGAGCTTTACCCGGCATGGACGCCATTTTCGATTCTATCGGTTGCAGCGCCACCTCCTGGCACTCCATATGAACCAAATACATGAAATTTTGTACATGTAAGTGCCACTAAAAACAAAATTGTAATGAGGCAGAACTTTAGGATCACCCTGTATGTGTACATGTAAGCATGTCGCTTTAGAGATCATGAATGGTATTAGTCTCGCTGATTTTACTTACTGAAGTACATGTAAATGCGATATATTAACATTAATTTATGCAAAGGCGATACTCGTATTCCAATTACATGTATATCCGTGATGTTAATGTTGATATCATGCACTGAGAGATAGTGATGATATTGACAGATTAATACACACGTATAACCAAAATAGCGAACACAAGCCTGTATTGGTCCAACATTACACAGCTTTCACTCTTTAAAAGAAAAAAAAATCTTGTTGGCACCTTATACAGGTACTGTTAAATAGAATCAAGACGTGTTTATGACTATGGTATTGCTGATGGGGATTTCTTATGCTGATCATGTATCATCCAGAATTTTACGTATGATAACCGTGCTCTAACTTTCAACTTATCACCTTGAACGTTTAAGTAAAAACCGAAATCTGGTTTCTTTTTCCTTCAATGTCCTTCATGTCCTTGACCTTTGCAATGTGTTTTTTTTAAAAAAAATTCTGGGAAGACGGCATTTTTCAACGTTTTCCCCACTGCATGCGAAATTGCGAATCGTTCGGAATTTGCAGCTAATTTCGTGAAATTTGATATTTCCAACTGCTCACGACCTCAACGGGAGGTAGAGTAGTTAAGTTTAAGCTGCAAATTACAGGGTTGTTTACCAAAAACTAACTTGGGCACGTAGGGTGCCTCGTTAAATTGAAGAGTTTGAACAGTTAGGAATGACGTCATTTCACCCAACTAACCAGTTCGAAACTAAAGTCACTTGTTTTGAGCCAACAATGATGGCTGCCAAGGGTCCCTACATGAACATGATCCAGCGAAATGACGTCATACATAGATGAGTCCCTGTTTCATTTAACTAGCTGCGAAGTTATGGTCGCCATCTTGGGAGGGTGCTTAATTGGGAAACTCGAAGCTGCCTAATGCCTAACGGCAATTTAACAAACTTTGTTTATAAGCTTTAGTATCGAAAAATCGTGTTGAATTAGGGGTATTTTTTTCGAATTATAAGTTGTTTTTATCCCTGCAAAAACTTATGTTTCAACCATCAAGTCCATCATGGGGTGATCAGCGTCCACTTAACTTGTCAGCTCACGTGTCTTGAATTTTTAAGTACGGGTTTGTAAAATGGCGAAAATTGATGGGGATGAAGTATCCGAAAAAAGGGATCCATTCAGGAGTCAAAGTTGAACTTAAAGTGAATGTGCCCAGCGCATAAAAATTGCCTCCTAAGTGGTCTAGACAACCGTTTTCTCTTTTTTTTTTTGTCAAGGACCGCGTGGTTTATTAGTTCATTGATTCGAAAACGCCATGCTCCAAATGCTGCTTGATTAGAATGGCCTTTGTGCTAATTCATCTAATGGCGACTTTGCACCATGATTCGTGCATCAACAGCATTGTAAATGGACGGTGTAATAGTAAATAGTTACTAGGAGATCTTCGAAATTCTGCTTGATTAGAATGCCCTTTGTGCTATAGTCATCTCTTGGCTTCTTGGCACAAATGAATCGTACATCAACAGCATTGGAGACGGACGTTCTAATAGTAACTAGTTACTGGAAGATGCTCAAAATGCTGCTTGATGAGAATGTCAGCTCTTGGCTTCTTTGCACAATGATTCATGCATCAACTGCATTGGAGATGGACGTTCTACCGGTATCAACAACATTGGAGATAGACATTCTAATAGTAACTACTGTTGTTACTAGAAGATGCCCAAAATGTTGCTTAATTAGAATGGCCTTTGTGCTAATTCATCTGATGGCTTCTTTGCACCGTGATGGACGTTCTGATAGTAACTATAGTTACTAGAAGATGCTCAAAATGCTCTGAATGATTTCTTGATGAATTTTCCATGATGAAACTTAAGCAGACTCATTACGTTTCTAGTGAAGAGGTTTCAGTGTTTGGTTAGAAAACATCGAATCATCCAACTGCTCGGACCTTCTATTTTCGAACGTGACACGTGGTGCGGGGAATGCTGTGTTTCATGAAGGTGACCCCTGACCCTCTTAAGTGTTTTTTGCAACTGCTCACCCTACATGGAAAGTCGGTATTGACACAAATCCCTTGGTGCTTCTCTTGAAATTTGAAGTTCGAAATGTGGCCGTGACTTAATGCCTGGAGTTTTTGGAACTCGGTTTATGACCCAGACTGGCATCTGCTTTCAGTCATTCACTCCCCTGACTAAATCCCACTCATTTGTTGTTGTTTATTTTTATGACCTCACCGAATGGCCCCAGCGGATGCACAATTTGCAGACAAAATGGCCGCCATTATGCGGTAACTAAATGGATCGATTTTGGACTGCATGGCCAGTGTCCTTTGTGTCTCCTCTGCAAACATGTAGACAGTTTGGTGCAAAAAATAATGTACAGACGTAACGTCAATGGGCCATATGAAGGGGTTGTTACATCACCTGAAGTAGTGTTGATGCTTTCAGTCGCTAGATGGCGGTGTCATTGAGGAGGCTATGCAATCCAGCCTGCAGTTAGTTCAGTAATTATAAATAGAACAGGGTTCCCTCATGGTTAAAACCTTGAAAACCTTGAAGTCATTGAAAATTGATTTACTTTGATAACGTTAGAGAAATTCAACAAGTCAATAATACCTTTTACATATACATGTATGTACATTATGTCCGTAATGGTATGGATGAATTTGTTACCACAGATATCAGAAATGCGGAAGATTTCTTGATGAATTTATCAATTTTAAAAAAAGTAATCAAAATTTACTGTTTCATAGTGAAAAATAGTCTATCTCCTGTTTATTTAAAATGTGAAATAAATACAGCAAGCCTTACATTGGCATATGTAGTATTTTAGCATTTTCAGTGGTCAGGGTTGGCAGGGAAATGTGTTTTAAAACCTGAAAAGTCAGGGAAGTTGAGAATTTCGTTTATGGGGGCACCCTGTAGAAATACGAAGTGATTGATTTAATTATCAGAATTGGTTTGACAACCTTGGTTGTACTCGGAAAGTGCGTTTAACGCAATAAAACTGAGGTATTTCAACCAATTGCAGTATTTCGTGTTTTCGCAATTCTATAGAAGTTAGTTTTATTGCAGGGTAATGCCAATTTTTCAAAAAAAAAAAAAATCAGTTCACTTTAGTTGTTTTAGGAAATCCTGGGTAATGCCAATTTGAAAAGTAGACCAGTTCATGGAATAAGTCATTTTCGGACATTGTTTTGCATCACCTGAGAATTCAAAACATAACAAGTGGTTTTGAATGAATAGTTTTAATGACATTATGATTAGCAATCACCTTATGGTGAAATTAGGTTTTTATCACTCCCATGGGCCGATACTGTAAGCCGTAAAACAATCATCGATGACTGGTGGATAATACATCATCTGGTTTTGTACAGCTTATGTGCAATAATAGTGCAAGTACACACCAAGGTCGTTAGTTACGACATAAGTGTACATGTACGTATACACTGTATGGCTGTGTGGGCAGAAATGTAATACTGTTTAATTAAATGCAAAAGCCTCATGGGTCTGCAGAGGACCATGAAAGTAGAAATCCACTGACCCTGTCAGACATGATGACATCACGGTGTCTTGAACTCCATTTTGAGCACCTGCATCTTAATACATGAACAGTCGTTTTGAAAATAATGTTGAGCACTGCTGGAGGTAAACTCCACGTGACACCTAACTTTAGTTTCGAAAAGTAATTCGGGAGGCAGTTATGAGAAATGAAAATTACACGTTGTGGCCACAAAGGTTCAATGGGGCTTTGGGTGACGCCCATGTTGTTTTTGCGCTATTAAAGGAGGTAGAATAATCGACAAATTCGTCAGTGTTAGGCTCACTTTACAGAGTTTCCTTTTAAGGGATTCTTCATTAGTGTAATTGCAAAGGTGAAACACCCACCTATGCACTTTTAGCTACTACAGAATCGTCCCTGCTGCTGCCCAATGAGAAAGTGAACTTCTCCTAATGGCTCGTGTGCTGTCAACGCTTGCCTACGGTTAGATGTAGCTAAACAAATCGCAATTTTGGGTTAGGTCAAGATAAACACAAAAACGCAAAATAGTTCAAATCAACAATATTTAAAAGCCTGGTGTACAGAATTTTTAACTTGTTAATTCCGTTTGACAATAGCAAAGTTGATAAAATATGGAACTGGTGCCTATAAACGCCCATGTGTTCGACTGTAAATGTTGCAGTCCATTATTTAAAAAAATATGGGGGTGACCGGTCACAATTACTGAAACAAAACACATTTAAATAAACAACAATAAAGTTTTTAAACAAAACATTTTTCTGGTTGGCCTTTGCCATTTGTGCCACGCTAGATTTGATATTCAGTTCTGTTGAATTTTGATGATGCATGGGTGGGTGTGACCAGACTAGGTTAGTACCTCATTTCAACAGATTTGCATAATTTCCGCGTGAGAATTAATAGCAAAATGAAAATGGGGAAAAACTGTCTGGGTTTCCAGCTTTTGTCAGCACCCATTCAGCCAATTTTTTTTTTTTTGGCAAATTTAGATTGCTAGTGACACGAATTTTCGGTCGTTCTTATCTAATTTAATATTCAAATTGAGCCTTTTCGATAAACAGGTCAAAAGAAAGCAACACCACATAGGATGGGCCGCTTTGACCCCATCCCATTTTTGTAGGTGACCCAATCTGTGACCAAAATTGTTGGTGGGCGAATCAGTGCCAAAATTGGGTTAAAAAGTGAAAAATATTAAGCACATGAACACCCCCGTCGAAAATCCATTCTATGATGACCAGGCATTAACCCACTTCCAATTTTATCTTTATGAGAAGTTTACAAAAGATAGTTTTAGGGACTCTATTTTGGCTGTTGCGTATTAATCATCATAGATGGCGTTGGGTTGTTGGCGAGGGTCTGTCATAAAGGAAATGCATGACATAACATGGAATTGCCCATTCAAAATGGCGTTTTCGTGTTCTTTAAACTTAACAATTTTGCACTTAAATTAATAATTTAGTTGTGAAATAGGATCAGGGATGTCTGTCAGCCACTCGATCGTATTTTACTCGAGTTTTATTAGTTTATTGATTGATCCGGAAGAAGCCGATGGCCAGCACGCATGTTAATTGCTTTTTATGATGGGTTTGTTCGTGTTTCGAAACAACTTCATCTGGAAACCAATTTGGATTTTTATTCTCTTATCGGAACATTGTTCTAACTGCCTTTTTTGCACCTGTTGCTTGTTCCTTAAAGATTTATTTTAGTCGATAAAAAACCTGTGCACTGGGAATGAACTACATATTATGTATGCACGGAATATTATAGCGATTAATTATTGAGCTGAAAACCAGATGTAATGAAACTAAGTTGTAAAAACAGTGTACCTAAATTAGCAGGGTGTACTGGGCTGGGAATCTTGAAATTGTTGGCAAAAAAATTGTTTGATCCTGCAAATGCCCTGGAATTCTTTTGGCACTGGAAATTTTCAATTTCTAATGGAATTGGGACATTAATACTGTACAAACAACAATACTTAGTTTTAAAATCCATAATTTTCCCAAAAAAAATTCGCCTTTAACGTATTCTGAGAATGCATTAAACAGTTTTTTGGAGAAATATAGGCTAAAATCCACCATTTTCGTTTAGGTTTTATAAAAATTTTCTCCAACGGTGTTGTATACGAAGGCGCATCAAAAACATGTGCTAAAATCCACCATTGTTGGTTTAGGTTTGCAAATGTTTCGCCTTCGACTTTCGTATCAATATTGAAATTGCTGAAATTTGTGGCAAATTCGCCAAAATCCTTTCTTTGGTATCCTTTTTTTAAATCATAAATTCCCCTAACATGTGTACAATTATTCTGCAATAATTAGTGTTACATTTGTGTAATGAATGTTCTAAAGGAGTCCATGGTAGTCCCAAAAAGTTAGGGAAAAATCACTATTTTACATGCAGTGATTGTAACCAATTGTTTAATAACTAAAAATAAGCTATTTTATGTTGTGTCCTGGAAAAAAAGGAATATAAGTCCTGGATAATCCTTGAACTTTCTAATTACAGTTTGATAGACACCTTGATGAAACTAATAAAGCATGCCATAAAATAGTACATGACTGTAATTTTGTTTCAGCTAGAGGTCCTATAGATACGGTATTGTCTTAGCGCCATCTATCGGTTAGTAACAATATTTCAAGCTAGCAATTCTGTCGATTAATTGACAGCACGATGTTGATATTTGGTGCGAAATTAGAATGTCGTGTACGCAATTTAACGCCTGACCATATAAGGAAAATTCATTCATTGGGAAAGGTTGTACCTGTTATCGATTTTTTTTGTTTTGGAAAACTACTCTAAATTTCATTAATAAAATGGGCCTTCCTCGCACACCCAAACAGTCGTAGGTGGGCTGGCTGATAATCGACAAGGACACACCCTCCGTAATTTATTGTTTGAGCTGAGATTGTGGGCAAGGTGCAATTTCGGAGACCTACTTTGACCACACTGTCCCCAAATCAAGGATGGTGCATTTCGTAAAAATAGCCATTTCTGTAATTTTGTTTGCAGTAGGTCAGCTTTTTAATTGTATGGCCAGATCGATCTTGCTTGTAAGCTTAATACACCCTTCAGAGGCGATTTCTTGTGACCCCTTGACCCAGTTTTTATAATGGTGACAACGTTGGCAATTATTGTAAACTTGTATCTTTTCCTGGTAATCGTGAATAATGGAAAGTGAAAATTGCCTTAATTTCATATTGACGTTGGGCAATTTAGTTTGAATTTTATTGGCTGCCATTTTCCTTGTTCCTGGTGTGACCTTCCCTTCATCCCTGAACGTAATGCATGGACGACCCCTGTTTAAAATTTTCATTGAAGTTTTACCTTCATATGCCACTGTTTTAGCAAACTTTCCTCATTCCCAACAACATTATGTCCATACAGACCCATACGTTTCGGAAGTTACTAATCCAATTTTAATTCAAATTTAAAAATGTGTTTCTCCATTCAACCGTGCTTCAATCTAGGCCATGCTTTTCTCAGTTCAGTTATCACCGAATAGCATTAGGCCTACGTTTTCATTTATTAATAACCGGCCTTGATGCAACGTCATCAAACCTGTTCACAACCTGTTGATTACAATAACACACCGCATATTTTATTCCCGGTTTGCTTTACATCACTTCCCCTCTTCGCCTCCTCCCACACACACCTTTTGTGTGTTGCCAAACAAGCTTTTGTGTTTTCTTAATCATGACACTGCTTTTAATTACTGCGCCCTGGCCAAGGTTAATTAGGTGCCACACACCGAATAGCAGACGGCCATCTTGGAATTCCAGTGCTTCGTGCTTTATGGACGACCCCTGCCTACATGGAAGGCGGGGCCAGCCATCTTCCAAAACACCATAAATCGAATTTCGCAATTAAAAATGGCGCCGGAGTGACACCCAATTAAAATCTCTTGAAATTGACGTCCCCTTTAGTAATATTTGAAAAATGTCAAGCATGCGGTGCTGGGAGAAGTCGATAAATTATCGCCCCTTTTATCGCTTCACATATCACGCTTGATGCGCCTGTAGATAATACCATGTCTTTCTCATAAATGACTGTTGGCAAATCTAGTTTTTTTTATCCACATGCTATTATATGTCCAGTCAGGAAGTGATTCGAATTCAAAATGGCCAATGGCGGCTTAGAAGCTTTATGGGCCTGTTACTGCTTCATTAGCGCTATTCGAAGGGCCTTTCAACACATTTCTTGTGGGCTTTTGACCCTTGTCACTTTTCTGTAGTTGGTTCTGTATTTTATTTTATCTTCTGGAATGTCCAGGTGTAAATTGGGATGTACAACGTAATATGCCCTGCTCCAAATGTGCACAAAATGCAATCAAAATATGTATTTGTGTATTCCTAAACTAAACAAAATGTAATATCTGATTTAGCTGCCCCTAACTGCAGGCAATCACTGCCAGCCTACGAGTTGTTAGGAGAAGCCCAATTTCTCTGTCTGTGCTAAAGCAAGGAAGCAGCAGGCCACAGTTCTTGGCACAATTCATAGCACAATTCATGGCTGTATCTCATAGTACAGCCATGGATGGTTCTATTTATAACTTACTGCTTTTCGATGGAAAGTTCCGACTTGTGGCGCATTAAATTAATAATCTCATCAGCATTTGGGTTGGATGTTTGTCTTGTACCCATGAGCCCATGATTTTTGGTTTAAAGTAAAAAAGCAATGAAAAAACGACAACTCGAACTGTAGATTGTCAGTTTTATGTTGTGACTTCTGGAGCAGAGGTTCACGTCGCACACCCATGTTATCTACGTGGTGTCTACCGGTCATGGATGTCTTGGACAAGTCGTAGAATTTACATTAAGGCCTTGGAATTTTTGTCTTTGATTGTTCCACAAAATGAAAATTTGGGTTAAGTCATCATTTGTCATCCAGTTTCGCAAAAAAATTCCTATGTGGTCTTTTTTTTTTTTTGAGCCAGTGATCATGTCATCACTATGGTAGAAACTGCCGCAGCTATTTTTTAGTCACGAAAAAGTAATGGAAAAGTCGGAATTTGCGATACCAAATCCAGTAGGATGCTTGATTTCGGTAGATCGTTTCTCTTGACTTAATACCACCTTAAACCGGAGGTTGACAATTCTTGAGTTGTGTAACTACTGAAGCGGGGGTATGATATGACAAACAGCGAAGTCGTGTAACGACGCATGCAGATGGCGTTGGGTTCGTGACAAGGGCCTGTCCACCTTTAAAATTCCTGGTAATGTGACCAGAAGGACAATATGATATCGCATGAGTCCTCGACCATTTTGGTGTTGTTGCAAGCAAAACAAAACGTGTTATCGAAACCCGATCTCAGTGGGGAGGCGAATTTGCATACCGATTAAGCCTAATAACAGCCGCTGAGCCTGCGAGCGTCAGGCGAATTGACATGACGCAAATTTCCATCTCCTGACATTTATCTCGATTTAATTTATGCCACCTTGAAAGCTTGTGTCTGGAGAATCACGTGCCAATCAAGTTACCAACAATGATTCGAAGCCGACGAAGTGACCGCCAGGGGCTTGTTTCCGGAGGTGCCACCAGGTGGCGATGCTGACGTTCGCAGCGCCATCTAAAGAGCGAATACGACAACTGGCAATCGCCCAAAAAAATCCCACGTTTGGAGTTGAAGCTGTGCAAGTTGCAACCCACGCTTTCTGAATCTGATTTTTCACCACCAGGTCGCCTCTGATTCAACCACCCTTCAGTTTCATTGAGATTTGTTGCCATTATGATATCGTACGATTGAGTCATGTTCTTTTTAAGTGATTTCAATTATTCATGCTCGTCTTTTTTCCCCCGTCATCTCGCCCCGCCCCCCTTCCCCACTCGCACCACCCATTTCCGGCCACCGATCATCCCACCCCCTGACCTTTAACCCCCACCGTTTTTTGCATATTTACGCCTTGCTCCGCTGGGCCATCCTCAGCATTGGAGATACACCGAGGTTAGTGCAATTGCTCGGTTTCTATTTGAAAGCATGCACCTTAAGTTAACGAGCGCAGCGCCCCCTAGGGAGTCAAGAGTTGACCTCTCGCATTTGGCAGTAACGTTAGGTGTGATCTCAAATTCGCCATTTGGTGTATTAAAGCATTTTTGTGCTGAATTTATGATCACACCTTTCGTATTATCCTTTTGGAGACGTTCAAATATTGTCATCACAAAATCGTGTTTCACACCCCTGCTCTTCACCATTGACCGTAAAAATATCTAATTGGGCCAAATTATGTCCAGAATTAGATCAAAGATGATAATTTGTCATAAGAAAACCCCTTTTCAAGGAAAAACGTCCTGGTTCGACATTTTTTTTTGCAAAATTGTGACGTTTCGTGTGATCTCAAACTGGTCATGTGTAAAATGCTACACTTTTTGTGCGGAATTTAAAATCACACCTTTCATCTTATCATTCTTTGGGGACGTTCAATTATTTTCATCTCAAAATGATTACATCGTCATTGACGGAAAAAGGTCAAATTTGGCCAATTTTTGTTCAAAACTAGATTTTGTTGAATTTTTTAAATTTTTTGTTGAAAACTAGATCTAAATTTTTAGTCATATAAAATTAGTTTTCAAAGAAAAACGCCTTTTTCGATGTTTTGCAAAACTGGATGACAACTGATGGATTTTTACGAAGTTTTTATCAAACAAAGGACTTTTCATGGTTGACCCTTCCCCCTAGTTGTCATCACCTGACCTATACCCACCTTTTATATTTTATTAATTACTCCAGAGTGTTATCCAAATATCATCGACTTAATGTAAACTGAATAGGGAAATCCCTTTCCAACTTGATGACATAATATTTGAACCTTACTTTGTGACGCATATGACGTCGACAAGCCAGGGTTCTGTTCGTCCTAGAACAGTATAGGTGGTGCTAGTGGACATGCCTGTCATTTTCCAATTCATCAATAAGTTCAATCTTGCTGAAGGCTTTGTTCCAAAATTTTCAATAATTAATGAACTATTGAACTTAATCTTGCTGACAAAATTGACATGTATATCCTTTGAAACAGACTCTCAAAATGGAATTACATTGCTTAATCTTGGCTCGTCTCGTTGTACACATACTGTAAGCCCACAGTCGGCTCTGTGCTTTTGACCAAAATTGGCCCAAACTGGTATTGTCATCTTACCAATGACCGGATTTCTGCAAGAACTGATTCATACTAGCGCCACCTATGAACTCGGCAGGCAGTTGGCAGTGAAATTGAAAACCACGCATGCATAGCGCCCCGTCCCCTCTCCCCATTGGTTGGCCAGCCAAATCCAAGATGGCGGCTCGTTTCCAACTGCTTCTCTCTCATTTCTCAACTTGCCTTTGCAGACGTACACGTGCCTGCACGTGTGCAGCACAGCGTGCCAAGGGTGTTGTTCACCCGCAGTAAGTTGCTTTTCCTGTTCTCTGGCACGTGTTTTGTGTGCTTTTGCAACCACTAGATGGCGCAGCAGTATATGTCATGTGGCGCCGCCCCTCGGCGTCATCTTCAGGTGGTGCTATTGGCTTCCTCGCCCAGTGACAGGCGGCGCTGTGAGTCGCCCAAAATGGACGTGGGTGGCTCATGGCGCCATCTGTGGGCTGAGGCGTCGAAATTGATGTAGGATGATAATGGCGCTCGCCTGTGGAGAATGCCAAGTGGTGGCGCTGCACGTCCAATCCAGAAACATTACAAACTTAAAACTCAAAACAGTATACGAAACATTTCTGTAAATGCAAGATTGTCAATCTTTGTGAATCGTTTCGAAAAATGCAGTATGTAATTCTGTGCATTTCTTGGTGAAATTCTGAACATTTTGCTTTGGATTATTTGTCATCATTAATCTGCTTTAATCTATTCAATGTTGGTGTTGCTTCGAATGGAAATTAGCACCTGTTGAATATTCTCCTATTGAATTATAAAGAAATACTCGTTACTTAGGCGAACCAGGGTGGCAAACAAGTTCAAAGTTCTGAAATTTGGGACGTTTTAGGAGTTTTTTTTAGAGTAAAATATAGAACTATTCAGTATTTTTTGGAAAAGGTAAATCTTTTAGAATGCAGTATTTCATTCTTTATTCATCTATATATTCAATAATAAAATAACGAAATTGTGTACAATTTGTTATTAGGACAACTTCTGTACATGTACATGTATAAGCTTACATTCAGTGAATCCAATCTACTCTCCATCTCATGCATAAGCAAGTTTTTCCTTCCTTGATTCAATTCTTGGCTATCATTTAGGACTTTTTAGCAATATTAAGGACTTAACATTTTTTAGTACTTTTGTAGAGTTTTTTAAGGATATCTTACAAAATGTGCATTTTTTTTAGAATGCAGTAAGCCTATTTCGTTCTTTATTCATCTTAATGTTTTAATACGAATAAACGAAAAAAAATTACTTTTTTTAGCAGGCCGCTGCAGGACAACTTTTATATACTTTACATTCAATGAATTCTCAATCTCTTGGATATCATTTATGATTTTTTAGCAATATTTAGGACATTGAGGACTTTTCATTTTGGTAATGCTTTTTAGGACTTGTTTCTCACCCTGAAAACTGCCAATCATGTTTGAAAACCAACCAATGTGAACTTCAATTAAAACTGCAGTAAATTGAACTTTAAATTCCACAAATCCAAGAACCCCCCCAGCGCCGCCTAGTGTCAACAGCATGCGCTTTTGATCCGTTTTCCCGCTGTTTCACTGTTTCCCATCACATGCCTCCCCTCACATACCTGGATGCATAATTTGTCTTTATTTTTAATAACCTATATTTTTTGCATCTCTGTGCTCCTATTGTTCGTCGTGGAAAGCGTTATAAATTTATTTTACCTTGAAACGTCTATTCATGAAGCTGATGTTTTTGGGCCTCACCCCCTTCACCCTTCATTGTGCTCGCTTAAATTTGTACTCCTATTGTTTTGTAACAGTTAAAAGTGAAAGATATGTGATGGCTACTTAACGCACAATGCAGGCCCGGCTCCATTTATTTTTGTTTATGTGGCAGATGCAGCCGTACGTGATTTTCCGCCTCGGAATTAACTCAGAAATTTAAATTTTGGTAAAAGGTTTCGCTTTGGCGTCTATAGATGGCGCTATCACAACCCGGGCTGTTCGTAAAGCCCTGTCACGAAATTCCGCTGCATCTGCCCAGTTTTGTTTGTTTTTCAATCGTTGTTGTTGTTGTTTTCAATAAACATTTTTGACCAAGTTACATGGTGACTACCAACCTGGAAAACCTGGAAACCTAAGGGAATTTTATATTCAACCTGGAATTGAAACCTGGACTTTTTTAGTATCAAAATTGTGCTTTTGGGGTTGTTCGTTGTAATTCTGAGAAGTGGCATAAAAATTATTGTCCCGATAATCAGTTCCACTATATGCCCGAAAATTCAGCGTTTGTGAATAAGGTTTTCTAAAAGTTTTTCTAAAAATTAATTTTATTTTATGCATTATTGGTGATTTTGTTAAAAAAAATTAAAATTGCCGTCAGTGTTTCTTTGTTATCAATATTTCTCAAAAAAAGTTTCCGAGAGTTTACACCTAAAATCCGTTATTCCTGGTAATTTTTTAACAAATTTTCGAGTTAATTTTTGTAAATATTAATATTCGTGACATTTTTAAAATTCTAACTGCATTATTGGTGATCTAGATTGTCTACAAAATTCCTCAAAAATTTCCCTCGTTATTGTGATTATTTCCACACGCAAAAAAAAAAACATTTCAAGGAAAATATGCATAAAATAAATTATTTCCGGTAGTTTATCAAAGAATTTTCATAAAATCCATTATTGGGATATATTCGTTTGGTAATGTTGACTAAAAACCAATAATCTCAGATCAAGTTTTTAAAAAAAAATTCGTCTGCGAAATTTCCTTATCATTATTACTAAGTACTGTTTTGATAGAATGCTGGCACACATTTATCATTAATATGAATTGTTTGAATCTGGAAAAAACTAGAATAGGACCCTGGAAAACCTAAGAACTCCGGGAATTTCGTTTTCAGGAATTAGTAGTCATCATGATTTATTCAGGAATTCACCTTTGCTCCTTTTAACCAAGAGCTTCGTTTGCATCACTGTACTTTTAATACTAACTTGCTTCGAATACAGGGTGTCCCTTCTGGGGACGTTGAGCGTGGGTCCGCATCTTAATAATCTATTTAAATGTGCAAAGTAATTCTAAAAATTCAGTTGGTCGCCCACTTTCTGGCCTCAACCTCAAAATGTGTTAGTGACAGGGGAGGGTGCCGATTTGGGCTGAACAAACTATTAAGTAATATTACATTATTGAGTAAACCATTATTGGAACACGTGGGACGATCGCCCCCACGCCGATTTACTCCATTTTTCACTTCACCCTGGCCCCCATTTGTCGTGGGCCCAAGGGCAGGCGGACACCCTGTAATCAAGAACCATTACTTTATTAATTTTATGCATTGTTGATTTGAAGGCACTTTGTTTTGTTTTGCTCACAGTGGCACTGGCAGCCATTTGCACGCATCTTCAACATGCTTTTTTGGAAACTTATTACTTTACCCTTGACCCGGGTTCTGAGCCAAGGCTAAAGTTATCGAAATCGCCCAAATTGAAAAATACGAAAAAGCCATTAATTTCCATCCATGCCGTGTCGCTTCCTATTTAATTTCATTCAGAATGACGAGGCAGCCATTTTGTTGCCAGGAAATGAGGCTTTATTTGCTGTAACCACCCATTCGTTCCAACAATGGTTTAACAAATGGCTACAAGTGTTTCAATTTGGGGCTGTTAATGACGGTTTGCACCAACATCCGATAATGGCAGCATGTTTGATTTCATCATTGAATGTTTGGTGCAATCCATCCTTAATTAAACCATTCCTTGCCATGATATTCATCATATGATTTTGAATGCATTTGCGTGATTTTTGATTTCCGTTGTACGTAGTTGTAGTTTAGTTTGCACGATTTGTTTATTGATTCAAGGTGGGACAAACATGGCGACCTGACTAACTTTTTCGTGTTTTCTGCTTTTTGGCACAGGGTGGGCGTCACGTCAACGACCTCTTCGACGACTTACGAGATGGACACAACCTCATTTCTCTACTGGAAGTGCTGTCGGGCGAATTATTGGTAAGGAAGAAGCCAGAATTTGGAATTCATGCCGAATTGTATGGCAATGTCATCGCTCTTTTTCCACAGCTACTGTTTCCTGCAAAAAAGCAATGACAAAACGTGCTGCAATTAACAAAAATCAATACCTAGCACTGTTCTGAAATCAACTCAGAATTAAATTGGCTTCTCATAAACTATTGGAACATTCGTGCTGGCTCTTGCAATAAAGACATCTCAAACTTTCTGACGATATAATGTCTTTGCTTGTCTTTCAGCCCAGAGAAAGAGGAAAACTTCGGTTTCACATGCTGCAAAATGTCCAGACGGCGCTAAATTTTCTGAAATACAAAAAGGTACTGTACAGTGGTATATGAAAATGCAGGAGTTTCAAACACCCAAATGTGACTGGTAACAACTAATTTTCTGTAATTTTTCACTCAAGATAAAACTCGTGAACATTCGAGCGGACGACATCGTCGACGGCAACCCGAAGCTGACGTTGGGACTCATTTGGACGATTATTCTGCATTTCCAGGTAGGAAGGCAATTTCAGCTTAATTTGCACTTCTCGAAATAATGTGCTGGTTGATGGTAAAGGGAGGAGCATGAAAATTTGACTTTCAATGTGTTGTTTTGATAAAAAAGAAACTGGGAATGGCCAACCCCCATGACTCTACAGTAACCGTGGTTGGTTCTGTTTTCTCCCTTTTTCTTACGGCTGCCAACGTAAAATCAGGAAAATATCCTTCTGGGAAGCTACAGAAAGGTACACGAAACCAAGTCTCGTAATTTATGTCCTATCCTGAATGTACTTATTATTTTTGATGTCCTTCAATTTGGCTCGGTTTTGCTCGAGTGCAACCGGCCGTCTTGAGCATCTTGCCTTAATGGACCTACATGTATTTTGATGCAACAGGCATCTGTTGATGCAACTGACGAAACCATTGTGGTTTTGAAGTAATTTTCTGCGGTGTTTCTCAAATGTGACATGTGATGCAAACGTTTGTTCGATACATCGCATCTAGATGGCATTACTTGCGAGCGAGCTATTTTCGCAAAATCCAAGGCTCGAAGACACACGTTTTGATCATAACGAAAAAGGATGAATGAAAAATGAACATTTTAATAAGCAGTTTCTCATGACATTTGAAACGTCTGGAATGCATCTCTTGTGAATGCCAGGACATGTCTGCTTCTGCAATTTCAACATGTAATGACAAGTTTTCAGAGCTTATTGGAAAGCATGAGGCTAATATTAAAAGAGTTATAATTACAAACATGCCCAAAATGGCTGTCACTGACTGTTTTGCCTCCCCAGCATGGCTACGCAGAATATGTAATTATTTATTATGTTTGATGCCTTTCCCATTGTATAAATTGGATCATTTCATCTATTTACGTATACCATCAATTCAGCTTTGGTAAATCAATAGAAAACATGTCACAGTCAGGGTGCAGCAGGTGCATGTCAGGGTGTAACCAGAAGAGGCGTGGCCTTTTCTGTATGCAGTCTCATTCAGATAAATGAATTTATTGATTCAGTTATCTTTGATTTTTCAAAATGCATTTTAAAGGCAATGCGAATAAATTAAATATTTCCAAAGAAGTCATTGGCTATGTAGCAGATTGGATATTCAGATAATTGATCCAACTATGAAGGTGAATAACTAATGCCCTACCTAAACTGGGCAAGCTTCCTGGTTAGCTAAACTAACAGCTTTGTGTCGGTTATCTGACATCAATATCAGATTCCATCAAAGCTAATCACCCGCGATGGCTTGTTTGTTAATGATGAAAAACAAGAACAAAGGCGACAGATAATGATGACTGATCAAGTAACGAATGGTTTTGACAATGATTGTCTAGTTTGCTGCAACCTTTTTATGGTAACCAATTGCGGAACACGAAAACATGTTTTCGTCTTGCATCACAGTCGCAGTGTTGAAAATGTTGGGTGACCAAGTTGGCACTAAAATACTCGGTGTCAAGAAGTCATACGTCGTGACGTCACAAGCCTTTGATTTGTTGGAATCACTTTGCACCAACTTTCTGTCACAAACTGTGTTAATGATCGTAAATGATGGTGCTATAGAGAAGTTGATCTAGTTAGATAGTAATTAGGTCACGGGTGGGGCATACCGATCAGCACTGGTACAGTTAAGCTTTAATAAACAGTTTATCACTTTTTTGGGTTAGACATGGTAACCATTATCGTAAAACATTCGTTGGTGATGAATTAAAGCTAGTTTTTTTGTGTGTATAGGCTTCGTGGTTTTTGATACACCCTGTATGTAGCATTATCCATGAGACATTGTCAATGTCCAAGGGCATCAAAGCAGATGTGAGTTTGCATGACAACTTAGTTTGTCAACTGAATGATGCGAAATGGAACAAAACACCCAGAATCCTCTGCTTCTTAAAATGCTACACAAACATGGGAAATGCATCGTGGACCTAGTCACTGAGATCAAGTAGATATGGGTTTTATGATCACACAGTTTGTCACCTGGTGTGAAATGTTGCAAAACACCCAGAATTCTCTGCTTCATAAAAGGCTGCACGGACCTTTGGTGTTGTGGTCCGAGTTTATGGTATTTACATGTGTGCGACTTACATAAAATAACTTGATTTGAGTGGCTTGAATCACATCACCCCCATGCAGTTTCTCAAATCAGGTTACTTTAATAAAGCTAAAGTAGGTAAACCAGGTTTACCTTGATTTAAGATAACTTAAGTCTTCATGTAAATACAAGAGGCCTGTCGGGCTCGCAGCGCCATCTATGTCTCATTCTGCGCAACTATGCACGCATTTCTGCCGGATATGTCCAGGGATCAGTGTATAGCCAATTAGTTTTCTCCAGTTTTTCGATGATCCAGGTGTACATTGCTAATGTTGCCCAAATTAGAAAAGATTAACAAACTGTCCAATTAAAATTCATGAGTTTTGGTGACCTTTTCCGCACGACTTTTCCCTGATTACCATATCGATCATGCGGCTCCTAATGGGTTCGTTGACCCCTCGTTCCCACCACAACACGAATGTCAACTGGACCGTGGTGTCGAGGTTAAGGGGGCGGTCCTGGGTGCTCCAGGCCATCATGGACGTTTTCTCCCGGCAGAAAATGGCGCAAAATGTATACATTTTTGAAGAATTTCGAATTTTCGAGCATGACCCAAGGCCCGTTTGGAAATTTGACCTTTGACCACTGGTCATTTTCTTCATCTGCCTTCAGCCTAACCAACTTTCGAACATACATTAATTCTCTGTGGGGGGTGGAAGGCTTTTTATCTTATCGTTGTATTGTAGATTTTTTTTTATCTCGTCATGCTTTATGACGAATCTTCGCATCGTTTCGTTTTATGGGAACAATTTGAAAGGATTTTTTTGTTTCTGGAGTTTGGAAAAAGTTTCTGGGGGGAAACGGTTCGAATCGAGCCAGGATGTTGCTGAGATCGGTCGGGTTGAAGCGAGCTGCGCTGCACCGGAAGTTGCTCCTCAAGCCGCTCTGTGCGCGGCGGTCACTTCCGGTCAGTTTTCAAAATGGCGGAGTCGTGCCCAGTACCAGCCTCAGCTTCGTGGGAACGGCCAGGGAGCTCAGCAGCACCAGAAACGTACGTGTAAGTGGCCCTTTGAACACCCACTCGATTGGTCAAAGGTCAGTCTGTAAAGTCTGTTGTTGAAAAGTCCCTTAATTGGACTATCTCTGGTGGCGCCGCCCACGCGTTGTTGACGACGCTCCTCCCACGTCCGCCCACTCCGAAAAAAGGTGACCTGACATGGCCTAATATAGAAGTGGCGAGGCGACTGGAAAGTGGTCAGGGTGTGGTCAAACGCCTTCTCCAAGTCTTTGCTGGGGAAGCTGGTTGTGTACTCTGGAAGTGGTCAAGGAAGGTGCAGGACTGTATGGTGCCATTAGAGTAACCCCTAGGTTGAGGTGCAGCACCTGATATGCCGGAAACCGAAATCAGGCCAGATTGTGACGAGATCGTGATCTTGGATAATCATTGCTTCCCTGATAGTGATTGATAATGGATTTTGATTTGAAATTGCAGTTGGGGCAAAGTTCACTTATTAAGGGTTTCCCCAGACCTGCAAAACCAGGAATTGACAAGGAAATTAGAAATACATGGAGAAATAAGGGAAAAGTGATTTATTTTTTGAAAAAGTCAGGGAAATTCCACATAATTAACATCACTATTACGTTCACTTTGACATAGCTACATGAAGTTATTAGTTTAATTTAAAAGTCAAAGTAGTACAATCAGTCAGCCTTACATTCAGTATATCATTATTACATTTGCTTTCACATGGATAGTTATTAGCAAGGTTATTAGTCAGTATACAAATCAATAATTGGCACTATCAGTCAGTCTTGCATCAAAATTTACAATCTAATGATTTCCTTTTGAATTTTGTTGTCTCCTAACATTATAACTAAGAAATATAGCATTCCTTACCTATGACATGGCCTATGCCATGTTTTTGCATTCTCAGTGATAGTAATGTAAATTTGTTTGAAAAACTGCCAGGGAAGTTGAAAATTTCATTTCTGGGGTTTTTTCCTTAAAAAATTGCAATAGTAAAAATAAGTTCAGATGGATTGGGCTATAAGTTGAAGAACAGCACAGATAGGATATACTGATTGTGTTACTTGACCTTGAGAACATGCATGTTGCCTCAACTTCCCTGACTTTCCCCTGACCACCCGCACCACTGAAAATGCAATATGTGACATGTGGCAATGTAAGGAAGGCTAAATTCCACAAAAATAACGTTTTCTTTCACGGAATTTCTTGTCATCTCTTGTTTTTTGTGTTGAGCAACTACTAGCTACATAACATATATATTGAATTTCCCTGACTTTTTCAAGGTAAATCCAATTTTTCTTGGCTTTACTAGGCCTTTTCAATTTCCCTCACAATTCCAGGTTTTCTTGGACTTAGAAGCAGCAGACTGGATAGAGCTCACTGCAGTTGTCATTTGGAATTCCATAGCTTTTAAATTCAATTCAATAACGCACAACATTTGATCTCAACTGTCTTGGTGCTCCACGTGACGGTCTTGGCATAAAGGTCGTGAAGTGGGTGAAAGCTTGACCAGTCCTAGTGAAGGACAGTCATTGAAAATATACATGAAAATATACCATTACTGTTCTGACAGTTGTGACTGCTTTCCTCGACCCAGACCAGTATGTGGGTTTCAACCCTTTCTCTTCTACTCGCCTACGCATGTCCGTTGACCATTCGCGGGGGTCACCTCTAGCTCCCCTCCATTCTCAATCTGTTATCTCCATGTCTGCCCCACAAATTCGTTAGCGTGTGTGGGATAAACCAGTTCATTTCACGCAACTGTTGTTGTTCGCAATTTTCCAAATGGCTGCAGTTGTATGTTGCTGCTTTTTTAACTATTTTAAGTTTCCAAGAAAACTGAATGATTAGGAAAGTACCTTGTAGAAAAGCAGGTCCTCTTAATGCAGCACCCGCTGGGAAATGACCAGTGTCCGCAGGGGGGAGGGGCGTGGCTAACGCCTAATGAGAAGCACCCCCTCCACAATTTTTTGGGTCACCTCTAGCTCGAATTAATATTCAACACACCTTTTAATCGATTTATAAGCGTTGACGCTGACTGATACGATAATGGCTTATCAAAACAGACAATTATGAAGTGAAGTTTATTAGGGCATTTTAGTAGTTGGGTGACTAAAATATTGGCAAGTGTTTAAAGCTAAGCAAAATTGGAGTAAAACACTAGTTTTGATTTTTAGCCAAAATCTATAGTGCAAAATCGAAACTGCGTAGTGTCATCCGAATAAAAATGTTCATGTGTTTTCATATTGCACTCATTCTATGACCCCAAATAACATTACACAATTTTGGATTTATCTATAGTTCTGGTTACTGTCCAAAGATGGCGTTGCAGCGATATAGGCTGCCGTCTGGTGAGAGAAATCAAAACCATGCAATCAAACTTGAACAGTATGTGCCAAAGAATGTTGTCAAAGCAAGCATCCAAACTTACGCATTTGGTTCGTAGGTTTACAGATAAAATATGCAGAGCTTCTACAGGGTGATGACAAATTCCTTTGCTCATTCCAAAAAATAATTTTTGAGAAGTTAGTGGCCATCTTGAGGCTACAGACGCAATTTTCGATCCTAACGATTGAAGCGCCGTTGTTAAGTCATTTCATATACAAATAAATTCAATACATAATTGCAGATAAAACCAATTAATATAAAAATACTGTAAAGGTTAGTTTGATCCATTTGTACTAATCACATAGACAATAGGGAAGATAAAATTGCATAATTCTTCATTAAACTAACACAAAATGAGACTCTGGAATTGACATCAGGAATTTTCAAGCAGGTGATACATGAAAGTACATGAAAAAAACTTCAGTTCTACCTTGTTTTTCCACAATTTGTCACTTGTAACGCCAATTTTTTTTTAAATTAAGTCAAACGCAGAAAATAACCGCTAGTTCTACTTTATTTACAGAATTTGTTCCTTGTAACTCGCGTTTTTGTAATGGAGGTAGGACTTTGGTCACCCTGTAGTTTTCCAACTACTAGTACATGTACATGTACTTTTAGATGAGGCCAGGTTGTTTTAATAAACTCCCACGCCTTTAATTTGAGCAAAATGAATGGGTTTAGGAGGGGATAATCACAGTCTTGCCATCTTTTCTGGCTGTTGGGTCGTTTCGTTCTAGTTAAAATTAAGCTGGATGGGTCCCCACCCGTCAATGGGACGGATGGGCGTCAATTTGCCAAATATTTTCTTAAGTATGGCCATCCTTGAAAATTGAGCTGCAGATTCCTGCCTTGGCAAATCGTCCCCATGGTCATCCCAAGTCTTTGAACTCCATCAAGGACGGGCTAGCACCAATGGTTGGTGATGGTCGTTGGTCAGTTTGGGGCCGAAGGAATAGGCCCACGAATACCGTTGGTGGACGATCTGCCTGTTTTGACCTTCGACCCAATGACCAGCCGCCCACGGGCCCCCAAATCGACTTCGAGGGGCATTTTTTGGGCGAAAAGTGCTCCATCTGGACAGGAGACTTAATGGTTCTTGTTTACATGTACATGTACGTGCCTGTCTCTTGTTTGGTAATCTGGGCGTGGGTAGCAAGAAAATGTGTAACAGGTAGAGAAAAACACGATGCAGAGGGGGTTGCCCGCTAGTTGCGACGTCATGGTGGGGACAGCATTTCCTTATAAGGGAAAACACGCGTTTTTGGGCTACACGCGTGACCTCTGACCCCTGGCGTCGCTGCCCTCAAATCAAGACTTCTGACTGGGAATATCAAATTGGGAATTGGTTCCTGGAATGCCATTCAGGTCATGCGTGGACTTGTCACTGTGATAGTAAACTCAACGCTGATGTGGTTCTCCATTTCCTGAAGTTGTGTAGGTTTCTGGGTTTTTTGGCTGAAATTGAAGAAAATTTGGTGATTTTGATTTCTGTGCAGAATTGTTCCTATTTGTAAAATTGTAACGAATTGAGATGGGTTCGAGCTGTAGCATATTTGCGTTGGTTTACTAGGTATACATGTACATGTATGTTCTTGAGTAGCTCGCGATATTTGGGCAGTGAAGACATGACTCGTCTAAATTTTTTAAAACACATGTGCCGGTACGCCTCAGGAAAATATCAGTTTGCTAATACGATGCCCAAATTTGCACTAAACTGCACTGTGCAGGGTTCTGGGGTCACGAGGGTCTTCAAAATAAAACAAAATGATGAAATTTTAAAGAAAATGTCACTTGTATATGGAGTAACCAAAAATACAGGTGGATATTGCAATTAAATTGCAAACAATATATATATATATTTGTGGTAATGTACTGATTTTAAAAACAAAATTATGGAAAACATTAATACGTGTGATTGAATGTTATTATGAAAAATATTTGTCATTTTTTGAAAAAAAATGGATCGCAATTAAAGAAAAATTAACTATGTATGGAAGAAACATGATAGGTTACGTGTTACTACAGCATTATTTGTTCCCAAAATTCTTCACAGGTGGTCTAGTTTTTCCACAAAAAAAAGCAATTTTCTCAGTACACTCATCGCTATTTTAATATTTTTGAAAACAAATATTAGGATAATTCATTGAAAACCCATTATTGCTGGATTCCGAAATTGCTCCTAAATTGACACAGTGCAGTTAATCTAGCAGAATTAAACAAAAATACTAAAATTAGGTGCCGTTTTTGGAAGCAAATTTTTTAAGAAAGGTCTACTAAAACGGGGTGTCTACCAGTCATGAAAATCAAAGAAAAGCCATGAAATGAATTCATGTTATGGAAGTCATGGAAAATCATAAAATTTACGGCAGAGTCATGGAAAAGCCATGAAATTTGCATCAGTTTCATGGGAAAGGTCATACAATTTGCATCAGGTTCATGGAATTTTTGCTTTTGATTGAGTCATAAAATAAAAATGTTAAAATTCATCCATCATTTGTTATTCAGTTTTGCAAAAAAAAAAATCATGTCATCACTTTGGTAGGGAATGTTTCTGAAAATCGCTATTTATACATATAATAATAATTGCTTTATTCCTGAGGAAGGGGAAAAGGTATGGAAGGGACATACAAAGAATATTGCTTACAACTATCGTAGTTAATGAAACAAGGTGCTCTGATTAGTTGATTACAGAAATGTCCAGAGATTAGCTTTAGTCAAATGAGTGTTGAATTCCGATTTATTGATGACATAAAACTTGAATGGCCCATAGTCTATTAGGCAAGGAAAATATTTTGAAGTCATGAAAAAGTCATGAAAGTCATGAAAAGGTCATGGAATTTGCAATACCTGTCAGATAAGTGTTCAATTCCGGTTTTTTGATGACAAAACTTGAATGGCCCCATATTCTAATAGGCATGGAAATTTTTTTGACTTCTTGAAACGTCATGGAATTTGCAATACTAAACCCAGTAGACGCCCTGTAATCTGCTGTAATTTTCTTCTAAAAAATGCGCTCCGAAATTTAAAAAAAACGTCTGAACGAAATTTAACGATAATGCACTTGAAATCCATTATTTTTGGATACCGAAGTGTTCACTTGGCCCAGCACTAGCCTGCACACTGAATTAAATCCCCCAATCCCTTGCTGGGCCCGAACTTCCCTCTTTCTGTTCACCCCCGAAACATTCCCGCATGGGACGTCCCGTCCGCGAACTTCGCGTGGAGGTGCGCGTCTGCAGGTAACCGGCCATTCGAGCGGGGGGCTTCCATCCTCTTTGCTCCAAGTTGCAGCAACCAACGAATTCAACAATGGCCGAAACTTGGCGGCTGGCCCGCGTTGGCGTAGGGGGGAAGTAGTCGTAGTCTAAGCTGGAAATTCGGCTGTGCTGTGCTGGCCACGTAGGCGTCGCGTTTCTGGACGTCCCCCACCCCCTGCGAAGGCGTTGTTCCTCACCCGAAAACGCCGAAAACCCGTTCGTGTGGGCCGACCCCACGCCCATGTCTTCTCCACTAAGCCACGAGCACCACACTCTGGATTAAACGTCGATTGTGCGTCCGTCCAGAGTTGGTCATCCAGCATGTCCGTCTACAAGTTCGTGCGCGGATCGCGGCTTTTCATGAAGGGCAAGCGGGAGGGCGACGATGACGAGGGGGGCCGTGAGGCATCCGAGGAAACCCCCGAAGGTCCCAACGGAGCAGGTCCCACCGTCATCCAGGTGTACTCGCACGAGGCATCCAACCGCATGGCCACCGACAGCTTCGAGACCAACACGTCCAGGGTGAAGACGGGCTCAAAAACCATCACAACCCAGAGGGTCATCCGCAAGACAACCACCGTCACCCGGGGTGAGCAACGCTCCGTCAACGAGTCACTCGTGTCCACGCTGGAGCGCGATGGGGGCCAGAACGCAACCAGCACCGTCGTTGTGGTCAAGTCCTCCGCCAGCCCCAGTCCCGGACCATCACCCCGCGTGTCCTCCACCACCGAACGGGTCGTCCACCGCGAACGCGTCGATGAGCGCCACGGCTCTCCCGGCCTCACCACCGTCACCACCACAACTACCACCCGACGCACCCCCGAGCCCAAGGCCCTGGCCGCACGCAGAACATCCAGCAACGCATCGTCATCTTCCGCGGAAGTGGTCACCAAGGTACGCCGAGTCACCAAGGACTCCGACGCCGGACGCACGCGACACGTGGTGCGCACCAGCAAAAAGGTCAATATCAGAGTTCTTGAGTTTTGGGAGGGGGGCAGGGTCGTTGGTCTTGGTGAGACAATGTCACTTGTATGTGGCAAACTCATGGTGAACAAGGTGTTGGTGAGACATGGTCTGGGGAATCGGGGAATATCAGGGAAATGGAAGTGACATTGATTCTTAAGGAAATTGACTTGAGAATTTGAGTGGAAACTCTGCTTGTGACAGACATTGTGAACATGTTCTTGTTGCGATATTGTCTGGAATGTCAGGGAAATCGACTTAAGAATTTGAGTGCATGGAAACATGATCTTGAGCACTCAGTGTGACAAATACATGGTGAACGTGGTGTTGAACCCTATGTGTGCAGGTTTCTTACTTTCATGGAAATCGGAGAAATGAAAAAGTACTATTGAATGGCAGGGAAATCGACATGAGAATTTGAGTGGAGACACTGCTTGTGACAATGGCATGGTGCACATGATCTTGTTGAGATATGGTCTTGAACACTGGTCTAGAATATCAGGGAAATCGACTTGAGAATTTGAGTGGAAACATTTTCTTGAGCACAGAGCACTCCGTGTGACAAAGAGCTGGTGAACATTCTCTCGAGCACTGCATGTGTAGGTTTCTCACTTTCATGGAAGTCAGGGAAATGAGTC